>JBBPCY010000136.1:11308505-11321360 GCA_037974405.1 Brachyalestes nurse
CAGGACTCTGTGTGGCCAGTCAAGTTCTTCCACACTGAACTCCTCCAGCCATGTCTTTATGGAGCTTGTTTTGTGCACTGGGACACAGTCATGCTGGAATAGAAAAGGTTCTTTCCCAAACTGTGACCAAAACGTCTTGGCATGCTGAAGCATCAGGACTACCCTTCACTGGAAATAGGGGGCCCAGGAAAAACAGGTGTGTCCCAATACTTTTGTCCATATATTGTATCTTATTATTGAAAATTACATCCCAACCTGAAGGAAGACTGTGGAGTCTTTCTGGTAGATCTTCACCAGCTGCAGGTTGGAGATGGTATCGATGACGCCCATGGCTAGACCCGTTATAGCCATGGCAATAGCCAGCATCAGCAAATTCCGGCATAAAGGGATAAAGGCGAACACTGCAGAGATGATGAAGGTGGACGTAGCGAGGGACGACAACGAGCATGTAAGCCTAGAGAGGAATGAAGGACAGTCAATTCTGAGACCTTATAGTACAGCACTGACAATAAACTGATTGATTGCATATCCTGCAACTGTTAGAAGAAGGAGAAAATAAGTTGCAACCAGGAAGTTTGTTTCAGTTTGTATTATAGTGACTTTGTTGTCACCTTGGACTTTTCTCTTTTCCTTATGAGCGCTGGCTTATCTAGTGTGTAAGGACTGGAACAAAACAACAGGAGGTCACAGAGAATTGGGCCCTTCTTGCCAATATTCCACAAAGACTGGTTATTCAAACATGTTGGCCTTAAATGAACACTCCCAGACAGTAACTAGAATCCATGAAAGTGTACTGAATACACTGGAAGACATTCATTATATCCAGTTTTCATTACAATTTAATCTAAGCTGCCCATACCCCAAAGCACCTTGAAATTCATTGTAAATACACTGTTATCTACAGTGTGTCACCTTAAAGCACTGCAAACACATTTTGCTCTCATGACTTTCCAAATGAAAGCAGCTAGAGGATATCTGGGGGTCAGAGAATGGCTAACTGAGCGCAAACAAGGGGAGAGGACTGAATACATTATGAACCAAGCTAATAGGGCTATCTTTATGCTTCCCTGCTGTTAAATGCTGACCATTAAAAAGTTCTTCTGGAAAGTTCCTGTGCCCTAGTTCCTGTGCCACTTCTCTCACTTATAATTCAAATGAAGTAGACCGCTTGATAGTACATTACACCCATCTGACTGGACAACCTTCATCCCTGCGCTTCACTTTCATCTACTGCTCTACCACTTACACAGAAGACATTTTATATGATTTGCACAGCGCAGTTTTGACTGGACATAGTGTCCAGAAACACACACACACACACAGATACATTCAAACATAGTACTGAATGTTACTTGTATAGTGTATGTCTGTTAGTATATAGTTACACAATTTCTCACTTACTCCAGATGTACTGTCTCAGGCAAGACACGTATTGAGTCTGATTTTCACCTCTTTAGTTCAGAACTGGAGCTGTGATGCTAACACTACTAAGAAAACACTAGTCAATAGTCACCCAAACTGTTCCCATAAACACTTTCCCCACTGAACCAGCTCAAAACACATCCAGCTCTTCATTGAGGTGGCACTGACTTGTCCGTGTGGTTTAGATGAGTATGACTTATTGTGAAAGTATAAAAATATAGACAACACCAGAGCTAGAGAGGACTGATCTTAAATCAGATTCCTCCATACTTATGATAGTTGTTGCCAACTCCTAAGGCAGTTTCTGAAAATAGACCTAATTGTATAAAAAGGCTGCATTCAGATACAAGGGGTTCACTTTTATATTTCACAATGCATCATACTCTGCCCTAAACCACACAGACAAGTCGGCACCACATTAATGAAGAATTGGACACAGTTTGAGCTGGAGGAGATTAGTGCTGGGGATGTATTTTTGGAAAAAGACTTGTGTGACTACTGACTTCTCGTGTTTTTGGCAACATTAACCTCACAGCTTTGGTTCTAAACTAAAGATTTAGTTCAGAAGCCAAAGACACACACAGGAAATGCATACATAATTTACATATATATGTAAATTATATATGCATTTCCTGAGTAGTAGTTTTCTTTTGACTTTATCCTATGTTTTATATTGTTGCTGTCTTTATATTTGTGTGTCTGTACAGTTGTAGCACAAGCAGTTTCCTCCAGGAGCAATCCAGTTTTCTGATTCTTATTAAATGTAGCACAGTTAACTCAATCAACACACTGCTGCGTTCAAAAGGACACAATTCTGTGAACAAGTTTGACACTAGCTGTCCTGTATTGGCTGCTAAATATCTGTGCGTGCCCAAACAATGCAACAGTGTGAAAGGAAATTAATACTGGAAAATGGAAACAGCTTTGTTCACGTGTCTTGTGAAGGACATGGATCTCCCTCCACAGAAAGCGAGGAAAGAACAACAGCACAGAATGGACACTGAACAAACCTGCTTTGGTAATCAGATCACGGAGTTCTCCAGGGAGACAGAACGTTAACAGTGGGTTACTGATAGGACAGCGCGTGGCATCCGAGCCTGTGTCTTCACTCAATGGCTCTTACAGATACATTAATGAACACATGACCGCCTACAGACAAACAAGACCAAACAGAGGTCACTGCTAGGGCTTGTGTTGGTGACAAACACTGACCACTTGATCACACTGGCAGCAAACTCATGTTCACACAGCTGTCCCAAACATTCCTCCCAATTTTTGAGAGCTTTCTGAAAGTGTGCGGTTTCAAAAGATGGCTCTGTGGCAGAAACCTGTCTAAAAGAGGAAAAACTTCCTTTACTAATCCGTCAGGCACTCAGCACCCACTTTACTCCCACTTTATTATGACTGAGTTAACCAGAAACTCACTTTAGGGAAAGTCTGAGGCAGCTTTACACACTTGAGCTATATAAGAAACACAAAAGAGCATTTCGAAGCTGTCTGGGCAGAACTTTGTATCTCTGTTTCTTTGTTTTCTAATAGGATTTCCAGGTGCTCTTTACAGTGTATAAAAATATGATGAATGGACCAAGAGAAACAGACCAAAAGGCTTGTTATAAACTCTTGTTACATTAATGAAGGCCTGCACTAAAAGTTAAAGTTCTCCTGTTAAATTACTATTTCATAGACACACGAATGCAAGCAGTGGCCATTAATTTACTTACTTGACATTTCTTATTTCACAAAGTTCACTTTTACAGTCTGTCATGCAAATCTAATTAAAGATATTTAATCTACAGTCTAAAAAGTTCTGTCAGTTTATGTCCCACTGAAAATGGGAAATTAGGAGGGTTCGAACCAAAAGTTCGAAACAAAGCTTTCTCAAGGGTAATATGATATGATACCCTCTAAAGACAACTGCTTTTATGGCCAGTCCCCAGATTTAAACAATAAATGATCAGAGCAAGAAATGCAAAGTGGCACCGAATTTGTGGCTTAAAGCATAAACAAGTAGTGAGAGAGAGACCTGAGACATACAGACACAGAGAGACAGACTTACAGACAGAGACAGACAGACATACAAGACAGAAAGAGACACAGAGAGAAACAGACTGAAAGAGACAGATTGAGAGATAGAGAGAGAGAGACAGACAGACAGACAGAGAGAGAGACAGGGAGACAGACAGACAGACAGACAGACAGAGACAGAGACAGACAACTTACGACTTGCTGAAGAAGCCCCCAACCGTGCTCCCCACGAAGAGGCAGAACTGCTGGCTGAAGAAGACCAGGGTGATGCCCTGCAAGGTGGCCTGGGTCTGGCAGCGGAGGTCCAGCACGGTGGGCCCCAGCAGGGCCAGGCACAGGCCGAAACTGAAGAAGCCGCTCCAGTAGGTGAGGGTGTGCTGCCAGTGGCTCCGGAACAGAGCCCACATGCGTTCATCCACCACCTTCAGAATGATGTTGCAGTTTCGGTCGAGCACCCTGCCGTTCATCCTGCCTCAGGCCTGGGATTCCGTCACACAGGAGTGAAGAACACATCTAAACGGAGCCTGCATGGGCTGAGGAAGGCATGTGTATGAGGCGTGGCACTCGAGTGCAGCACCAGCTCTGCCCAGGGTCCTCCCCCTGCATCCTGCAGCCTCCCTCTGGGGCTTCATAAACTTATTAACTTACTGAAAGTCACTGCCCCATACTGAGGCACTGAAACACTCACTAACTTCAGAACTCACGAGTTCAGCTGGCATTACTTATTATGCTTGCAGCAACAGTTTTGCTAACGTTACAAAGTCAAGTTTAGCCTATAGCACATTATCATGCACAAAAGTCATTCTATGTGCTTCACATGAATAGAATAAAAAATAAAACAGAACAAAATAAATTTAAATTAAAAAATGCAAGAAATAAAAACAGAACACTGATCAAAGATATTTGAAAGTGCAACAGAAGTGCAGAAGAGTGCCGTTTTTAGACGCTTGCTCCAGCTGGTGCAGAAGTACATGCACTTCCTTCTTCCCAGCATTCTTATGAGGCTTTCTGAAGCCAAAGTAGGCTTAAAATGTGTATAAAAAGAGGGAAAGCACTTAATTCCTACCGTCTTCCCGGTGTGTGCAGGTAGAATGTAGCCTGCTCAGTGGTGGTGGATCTCCAGGTGATCTTTAAAGAACAAATTGTGAACACCGGACCACCATCTCCCATATTGGGAGAAACGTGATAGTGATAGTAAAGAAAATCTTATAACTTATACTTATCAACTATTGCTTCAGCCCTGAATCATTTTTCACACAAATAATAAACTCTTAAATCTCACAGGGGATGACGTCATCGTGAACACGCCTACGTGGGGTCGCACCTCGGTTTTTCAACCATAATGGTCAAACTGGTGGGCCTGTCATATTTTATATGTATTTAACACCTAATGTTTTAGAGTAAATGAAGTTGAAGTCCTCGTGTCCTGGATCTACTGCCCTCTGGCGTCATCAACCAGTGAGAGTCGATTCGAGCATGAATCGTTTTTGTGCGACTCGATTGAATCGAGCACGAATGAATGACAGGAATTCTTAAAAATTATTTGAAAAGCAAGGAAATCTGTTTAATGCGAAGTTTTCCTTGTTATGTAGAATGTGTAAGCCAATATATGATACATTCTTAAAACACACAATCACACCCCACCCTGTTTTTACTTTTATATACATATTAATTGTATTATTAAAACGAATCCCTTAACCCAGTGCCCGAATCATTGAAATGGACAGTTGGAAAGAATCGATTCGGGAAATCGAACTTTCTGTCGCCGCGGTCTCGCGCACAAACCAACTAATTAAAACATTCAAAATTTAACGCTAATTTATGACAACTTGTCCAACTGCGTCCAAAACTTTTGGTGTTCAAAGATTTTCTTTCAGTGAGTACAATAGTTTATCTCTTCAAATTGTTAGTCTAAAATAAATTTTCTGAGAAATAATAGCAAAACATAAAAGCGCAATGTAGCATGGTAATATTGCAAGTCAGCAGCAGCAGGTCATTGTTTAATGTCACTTAGCCTGCTATGCTAACAGTAACAATAGGAATAACAATTGTTTGTGATAATTTGCCCTTGCAGTTTGGAAGTGGCATTTAGAGTCACAGTATTGAACCCCTTTTTAACAGCTAAATCAATTAATAAGGACAGAATGACAAGATAATATCCAAGAACTCAGGGGACTGGGTACAAAATGATTGGGTTCATATGAAGCCTTTATAAATGATTATTTTCATACAGAAAATGCTTGCTTTCTTAAGATGGAACAGCATCACATACACTTTATGGGCAAAAGTTTTGGGGCGCCTGACCATTACATCAACAGGGAATTAAATCATATTGCATTCAAATATTTAGGCTTTAATACGGAGTTGGTCCCCCTTTGCAGCTATAGTAGCTTTCACTCTTCTTGGAAGGCTTTCCACAAGATTTTGGAGTTTCTGTGGGAAGTTGTGCGCATTCATTCTGTAGGACATTTATGAGGCCAGGCACTGAAGTTGGATGAGAAGGCCTGGCTCGCAATTTCTGTTCCAGTTCATTCCAAAGGTGTTGTATGGGGGTGAGGTCAGGGTTGAGGCTCTGACTCATCCAACCATGTCTTTATGGACATTATTTTGTGCACTGGGACACAGTTATGCTGGAATAGAAAGGGTTGCTCCCCAACTGTATCCACAAAGTTGGAAGCATGGTGTTGTCTAAAATGTCTTGGTATGCTGCATTATCCTCATTGGTGGCAGCCCCCTGCTTCACTAGGTGAATGGGTTAAATGCAGAGAAAGAATTTCACATTGTTCACACTATGTGCTGTGCTGTGTTCACGCGTGACTATAAGGGTTAATAAATAAATTAAGAATGCCCTTCACTGGAAGTAAGGGGCCTAGCCCAAACCCTGAAAAACAGGTGTGTCCCAATACTTATGTCCCAATACTTATGTCCATATAGTGCATTTTAACACGTGTCATATTGTAAACCAGTTACAGGACTTTCAAACAGTGAATTGTGTACATTCATGACATCCAAACCACGAACAGCCAATCAGCTGCTCAACTTGCCAACCAATTAACAATCAGTAGCTGGAAGGCTTGCATCCTATTTTCCAAAGTCCAAAGTTTTCTGTGGAAAAATGGAACTAGGCCCCACAGTGGTGCAGTGGGTAGCACTATTGCTTACGCCTCCAGGGTTGGGGGTTTGAATCCAGGTCCTGGCTCTGTGTGTGGAGTTTGCATGCTCTCCTCGTGGTGGCATTGGTTTTCGCCGGGGTCTCTGGTTCCTTCCACAGTCCAAAGACATGTTTGTCAGATGAATTTACCATATGAGTGAATTGTGGCTGTGTTCTGCAGTGGGCTGGTCCCCCACCCAGGCTGAGTCCCTGCCTCGCGCCCGTAGACCTGGGGATAGGCTCCGGGTATTGGTGACCCTGGTAGGGATATAGCGATCACAGAAAATGAAACTATGTTGGATTTTTTTCATTTTTCCATGTAGCACTTTCTTCTGCTTTTGAATTTAATGAATAATCTTGCAGGGAAAGGCGGGGAAAAATGTTTTAATATTTTTTATTTTTGTAATTTTAGCTGTTTGGCCCATTTTACAATGCGCATGGACTCAATTGTGGGTGCACTTTAGCATTTCCCCAGCATTTTTTGCTTTGGTACAAAATTTGAAAAAGATTTATGTGGCAGGTCTGGCTGTTTTTATTTTTCAATTCAGGGACAGCTGGTTAAATATAGTAACCATTAGTATTGGCTTTCATGGCATGTTAGTATTGGCTTTTGTTCTGTGGTGTGACCATAAATCTAAGTGTGACAGTAAGTAAACCAGGTTCTTCAGTGTGTGCCTCAAGGGCTCCATTTAATGAAAGAAGTTTAACTTAAACAGAGATTCTGTTTCAGCTTCACAATACCTAACTAATGTAGATGGTGGCCTGGTGGTTAGGGAACTGCCCCTGCAATCAGAAGGTTGTGGGGTTGAATCCCAGGACTGCTAGTGGCACCACTGAAGTACTGTCCTGGCTGCTGGATGTTTGACTTGGTGAATGTGTTAAATACAGAGAACGAATTTCGTGCTGTTCACACTGTGTGCTGTGCCGTGTTCAGGTATGACAATTGGACACCTTAATGCAGCCGATGATAACATTTTTACAAAGATGATTAACAGCTTTATCTGTTAACCCAGGTTTCGATACTCAAGCTGTGGTTTCGATACTCAAGCTGTCTCAAAGAGCCCTCTAGTTCAGTAGCTAGGGTCCAGCCCAGGGTATCAAGTTGTCTAGGGTGTCTCATTGTCAAAATTGATCCCATGCACTTTTGTTCACTAAAGAATTCCAGAGTCACAACTCTGGCTTGACTTTTGTAAGCAGAAGACAACTCATTTGCTAATCTCGAGAAACATCTTAACCTCAAAAATAATGTTTCTTTTTGAAACTTGTGGCTATAAACTAAAAACATTTCGTTTAGTGGTTAGGGCGTTTGTTCACACTGCAATCTGGAAGTCGTGGGTTTGATTGCCAAGACTGCTAAGCCCCTCTGAGGTACCGTGAGCAAGGTCCCCACACACTGCTCCCCGGGCGTTGTGTTCTTGACTGCCCACTGCTTCACTTGGTGAATGGGTTTAATACAGAGGGAGAATTTCCTGCTGTTCACACTGTGTGCTGTGATGTGTTCACATGTGACAGAATGGTCCCCTTCACTTAAATTTGTCATTATCACTGCTCTTTTAATGAAATCACTAACGTATTGGTGCAGTTGGTGCCTAGTTTTTCGGGAGTTGCCCCTGCGATGAGAAGGCTGTGAGTTTAAATCCCAGGGCTGCTAGAGGCACCTATGAGGTACCCTTGGACACTTTACACTTCATTACATAGAAAATTGTCAAAGTGTAGCTACGGCTGTTTTTAATATGGAATAGAACGTCTAAATAATAAGCCAACTCCAGCTTCATGACTCACACATGAGTTGACATTTACACCAAAAGGGCTGCAAGAGTTTTGAATTTAAGATAACAGATAAATGAGTCAGCTCATGTTGCTTGCCTAGTCATTCCATATATCATGTTCTAAATCTGAACAGTTAGTTGTGTTGGCTCTTACAAAACATGGTACATTCATTAAATAATGTTGAAAATTTAGTTCAAGCTATATGATTAGAGTACAAAATGAAGGTTGATGTCTATTGGGCCTCATAGCAGTTCTGCACTATATGAACAAATGTATTGGGAGACACCTGTTTTTTAAGGTTGTGGCTAGGTTTGACCCCTTACTTCCAGGGGAGTGCAATCTGAATGTTTCAGCGTGCCAAGACATTTTGGACATTTTAGGCCTGTGTTTGCATAGTAGGCTTCCTATTTTTTATATTCCTGTCAATAATTTTATTCTACTTGTGTTGTGTTTTTACCATGCAAACATGTCCAAGAATTTCATTACTGGTTCCATTGTTATCTGTATTTGAAAAAAAACTTGAAAAACATGAATCCTGAACTTTTGTTTCTTTTGTCTGATCTGCTAGCCGTGTGGGTCCACAGTCATCTCTGTACACAGTCCAGTGTGTCCATGGGCAGCAGATCACGCAAAATTAAGGAAAGCAGAAGGAAAAGCACAATTCATTTAGTTGTTCTGAATCAGCCGAGACTGACTGCCCTGTCAAAGTGGTGGATCACAGGTAAGACATTATTATAACATCACATTTCCAAGCCCTGTACTAAACTTTGTTCCTACTCCACCTCTTAAATGCACACACATGTAATAATCGAATACAGATAACACTTGCTGACTGCTGCACCATCTTCTCTAAATGAGGGTGGATCATTGACTGCCATTCTTTTAAAGGAAATTAATCTATAATTACACTCATGGTTAACAAACACAATCAGCAATGAATAGCAGACTCTGTGTCTTGTTTAATCACAGCAGAAGCACCATATGGCTTTGTGTAATGTGGGCTACCTGCTATTCTATTATTATAGCGGAAATTAAATGTGGAGCCTCTTAGATGTCTGGGGGCACAGGTCCGTAAAAATCGTACTCTTTGCAGTTAAACTGATATCTATTTCTTATTGCTTCAAGAGTACCATTGTGAACCAGTTTTCATTCAGTTTCATACTTTTGTGTATTTTGGGAAAAAGGTTTTGCCCACTTTCTCTCTGTTTCAAAACTCAGTGTAGATTTCATTACTACTCTTTCTTTTTATTAATCAGGAAAATGTTCAGGCTTTTTGCCTGGGTATCATCAGTCAGATTCCTGTTCTGTACAGAGTACTGTGCAAAACCATAATATTTTAAAACTGTGTAGATGAGCAGTGAGTGAATGTGTTTACATTAATGTTACTAAATATACTGAATCAAACTAAAAAGAAAAAATGCAAATAACATTACACAGTAAATAGTGTTTTTTTGTACATTATATCATTGTGTTTCTTGTGGAAGTGCAGTATTACTTGTAGTTTCCATCAGAAACCAGGTTTGACTCAATCAGTTCTTCATTAAATTAAATCAGGAGCTGCTGATGGAATTTCACAAATCCAAACACTGGCTGGAGGAACCGAGGAGGAATCTGGAACTGAACCTGTGTTCTTCTCACCAGCTCACACAATATCAACTACTTTTTACAAAGAAAACAAATCCTGATACTTTTTACTGCTTCCTTGTTTGTATTTATGCTAATGTTAATTTTGCCATCAGAAAGACACTTTACACACTGAGACACACTCACGCTGAGAAAAATTTAAACAGGTCGCATAGGTGACTAAGATGTTTGCACAGTACTGTACCTCTGTGTGGTATATACTCAGTTGCAAGTTATTGTTAGATGTACTCAGAGAATTACTTTCAGCCAACACCCATATCCGGCTCCTTGCTGGTGAGAAGACAGTAGCAACAGCGTAGTGTGTATACGTGTGTTTATCTTTTATGGGAACCATTTGTCCCAAGGATAATGGGCAAAAAAATATAAACAGCGTTCTACTGATATAAAAAAGTATGTTTTGTAATAATGAGAACAGAGTAGGGCTGTCACAACCAGGAAATTGTATCTGACAGTTAATGGTCACAAATAATTGCAATTAATGCTTTAATTGTCTTTTTTTCTTTTCATTTTACATTTTAGAATAAGCCTAATCATAGTTTAACAATGCACTCAAGAAAAAGGCCTATTTATTTGCGTTGAACCCTGGAACATATGAATAAAAATTGCATAAAATGAAATATGTATTTATGTTGGGGATTGCAGTTTTGGGCATGTATGTTTTTGCTGGTAATTCATACCACTTGTCAAAGTTATGAAGCATTTCTTTAAATCCTGTTTTTTCAATCGTACTCAACGGCAGCATTTTTTGACTATGTATCGCATCACAGAGTCTGTGAACATGCCAAATCTGCTACTATCACGTTTATATTTAGTCACTTGACTTCAGCAAGAGCCACTTCCTGGGATGGAACTGTAGCTGAGGTCCAGGTTCAGGTTATGGGGTGGGGTGATCAATCCACAGGTGGTTTTTTAGAGTTGTTGTATTAGTGCTTTTGACTGACACCACAAATTCGACAGATCGCTTCTTCCAAATGATTAGGCTCTTCTTTCTCATTTGGCTTGAAACCGACAGCTGTGCTGTGCTATTTGGCTTTGCAACCAAATTATCCATGATGTTCATATGACTGGAAGAAGTTTGATAATTGCTAATTCTCTACCCGTGCAGTTAAAGCATTGTAAAGTTGTCATTATACGAGTACCAATCAAGACATTGTATGGTTGGAAATAGTGAAATAGTGATAAAAGTATGACATATCTGTTTATAGAAATGAATAGAAACCATTCTAACAGTGACGCAATAACGACTGCGTTCAGTTCAAGTAATCACGGTCAGGTGTTTGATTGGTACTCGTTTAATGAATTGCGTACAATGAAGGACAGAAAATGTATATATGCAAGAACTTTAGTTCTTCACAAGTCTGTTCTGTGAGTGTGTGAGGCCTAGCACTTTGAGTCTGTGCTGTTGATGCTCATAGACATACCCATCTCACAATAACAGAATTTACAGTTGACAGGGGGAGCTCTAGCAGCTCTAGAAAATTAGGTAAAGGGTGGTATTTCTCTGACCTATTGAGATGACCACTTGACCAATGAAATCCCATTAAAAACTAAACTGGGACTTTGTTGAACACTAATTCTGTCAGTATTTACTGATTCTGGGACCTGGGACAGTTTTCCAAGATCAGGTGCAGAGTAGTTTGATACTTCTACAACTTGGTTCCATTCCAAAATTCCAATAGATCACCCCCATGTTAATTAAATGTACATGTACCTATACCTATACTGTTAGTTCTATAAGTCTTTATTTACCACATCCATGCTGTTAGTTCTAAGTCATTTTTTTCTGTCTCCTTAAATACTGGTCTGTTCTGGTACAGCTGATACATTCTCTACTTGCTGTCACACTTCATTTCTTGTTTGTTTTATATATTTTATATGTGTGTTTAAAAGTGATAAGCATCTACAGAGCTGCATATCTTATCTCACTGCACTGTACATTCTCGTGTATTGCAGTGACAATAAAGATTGTATTCTATATATATTTGTTGGAAACCCTCAGCCAGCCAGATAATAAGTACAGATATCCTTGATATTTAACATTTAGGAACCCCTATTCTATATAACAGCTCTAAAGCCATTGGTTAAGTGAGTGGTCCCCAGTGCTTGATTTGACAACAAATACAACATTTACGCTCAGTGACTTTCTTTATAGAGCTTCATAATTTATTTAGTTCTTATTTTTTTTCAATCACTTTTGGCTTTTTTTTCAGCAGTCACAATACATTCAGCTTCAATAAAATTGAAATATAATAGACATGTCACACAAAATATTTAATATCACATTTCATACAAAAATCTAAATATCTTATAAAACATTTAGACATGATCTAAAGTCATTTAATACAGTCATCTTAATTTTTTTCTGGCAAAAATTCACTGAGAATAAAGAAAACACTTGTTAAAATACATATATTAATTCTGTCCAATACATTATTTAAAATATTTTGTATTTACCACAAAACTCACATGTAGGAGAACAGTAGAACCTGTGTTGCAATGATACTAAAATGAACTAAAATTCTAGGGGATAGGGGGCTAATAGTACACCATTTATATTGGATTCTCTCTCTCTCTCTCTCTCTCTCTCTATTTCTCTATCTTTCCCTCTCTCTCTCTCTCTCTCATATTCACATACATTCTCTCTCTTGCACACTTTTTTCACTTTTGATTTGCTTTCTGCCTCCTGGTGGCCATAGAAATACAGTGCATTATTTTTGTTGTTCAACTCATACAAATTGAATACAAAACCACAACACCACCACTACAATTCTCTGCGGTCAATGGCTTTCACTAGAAACATAGTGCCTTTACTTTAGGGTTAGGTGGGGCTTCAGTACGGTGGG
>JBBPCY010000136.1:11329303-11368399 GCA_037974405.1 Brachyalestes nurse
ACAGTCCTGCTGGAATAGAAAAGGTTCTTCCCCAAACTGTGTCCACAAAGTTGGAAGCATGGCGTTGTCCAAAATGTTTTGGTTTGCTGAAGCAGTAAGATTGTTCTTCACTGGAAATAAGGGGCCTAGCCCAAACCCTGAAAAACAGGTGTGTCCCAATACTTTTGTCCATAAAGTGTACATTATATATTGTTGATATATTGCTTTTCTTGGAAATTCTTAGAAATTTTGCCATCTCTATCGCATTTCCGTCATAAAGCAGTGATGGTTATTCGTATGTGCAGTCCCTGTGAAATAAGTAAAATTAAAATAAAAAACTCTCCTGTAGTGCTTTTCTTCATGAAAAAAACACATCCTGTTTCTTAACGCTCTCCCTCTGTCACTGCACACAGGGGGGCTTCCACTCTAACAGCTCTTCCTCCTCTGCCTCCTTTAGCTTGACTGAAGCAAAATTTAGCAGTGTCAGCTTGCCTTTGTTTACCTGTGGTTTCATAGCACTATAAACTTCTCCGTCTGACACTTCCTGCCGCTAACTCTAATTGGACTTTGAGAAGTAGGCAGCCAGTGAAGAGCCTGCAGCAGGCGCCTTCATCAGCCACCCGCATCTCAGCCAAACTCTACTACTGAGCCCTCGACAAGATCCTGTTTTTGCTGGACAGCTCAGCGAGTCTGCCAAGAATAGTCAATGAGTGTGTTTACATGCCCAAAACCAGACTCGAGTAAACTTCAGGAAAGATACAAGAAAAGAGAACGCTGTGAAGTGAGTTCACTACAGAAACGCTGTGGAACTTCTAGGTACATTCAGCATCTATCAGAATAGAAAGTTCCATATGCACTATTCTTCCTTTTGGTCTACAACACAATGCTGAAGTTACAAAGGTGTGAGCAACAGCAAAGCAGTACAAGTGCTCTCACTGACAGAAAGGAACAAAACTACGAAGTTAATGTAAATGTAAAACGTAACTGAGGAAAAAGTAGAAATTTTGAAAAAGTATTTTGGAAATACTCCGAAAGCCATTATTTTAAGCGGTAATGTGTAGATGAAACATGGCTCGCTCAAACACTGATGAAACATGAGCCCTGCAGATATGAAAGACACAATATAAAATAGTTAAGTACTGCTAGATCTCTTGAGGATAATGTCTGTTTAAGACATATGTGTGATAGTGGCATACATAGAGCACAAACAAATAGTCTAGATATAATATGACCAATATATAATATAGCCAATACTCGATACATTAAAATGTGTCTGGATCAGTCATCCCTTTTTTGCAGTATTGTTGTGGATATAAACAGTGCAGTGACCTGTAAAAAGCTACATGCAACTTAATATTGACTGATTAACAGATTTTTCTCACTTTTTTCAAAGTGACAGACCTACAGTGGGGTTTATAATTCAGAGACTGCTACTGAAAAAGCTTCCATTTTGCATGAGATTCTAATTTAACATTAGATAGCTAACCTGTAATCCCAATTAATGTTAACATTACAAAGCATTAGTAGATTATTCGTTGTTAAACAACACCATAATGTAATTCTGTAATGAATCCTGTAAAGGGGCATTTGGCAGACACCCTTATGCAGAGCAACTTATGATCATTAGTTACAGTCTCGTGCTCAAGGACACAATGATAGAAAGTGGGGGCTTGAACCTGTGACTTTGGGGTCAGCCAATTCACAGGCAAGTGTTTTACCCACCCTGTAATTCTGCCCTCATTGCTCATGGTTGTAAGACAGATAAACATAATATTAACTTTAGTTTCTAAGCACACACATGGGTGATCTGAATTTTGTTGCCTTCAAAGCAAAGCTGATCGAAGTTGGTACATTTGATGTTTGCACACTTGTGATTTGGAGGTGGCTGAAATTCTATACACAAGCTAAGCATTCTAGTAAAAGCGCAATTACCCAGCACTGAAGCGAGCCACTTACTGAATAACTCATTGACTGACTGTCTCTCTGTATTCTTGAATGCCACTACATAAGAGGCACAATCAACATTTTCCTTTTTTTGCCTTGGATGCGACAATCACAGGACAAAATGGACTTAAATTTCAACACTGTAAACAGCAAGAAATGACTAAAAGAGGGCTCACAGTTCCTTCACTCATCATTTAATCATTATCAGCCATTTATATGGATGAGTCACATTTAATACTAACACTTCATTTCCAGCAAAACCATGCTTGGCTTATTTTGTTTTTTTCTACCTAGGCATATCTATAACTCTGTGCCAAAGTAGATCACAGCATTATAAAGCATCTTGCTGACCTTTTCACACAATCCGTGCTCATTTGGAATGTTATAGATCTGCACATACAGACTATCAATAAGATAAAGGATAGAATAACATAATAACAATAGTGTGTAATGGAATGTATGGGGCTATTTCTCTTACATGGTTGTCAGCCACTATTCTCGTTATCTCTAAATAGCTTTTCTTGGGATTCCTAGTGCTGTGAGTCCCAAATATAAATTATAATAATAAGCAGAACATATCCTTGGCTCATGGATATATATTAAGCTCTGATGTAGATTAAAAGCAGAGAGTCACGACTGTTGGTGCAATTTTGTGCAGGCAAAGGCTTTATCTTTGCTTAGGTTGCAGAGGTTTGTAGTACAGCAAGAGGTACAGTTCTTTTCCCCACTGTTAAAAATATTAGACATGCCAGTCATATACCACATACAAAGCATTAAACATTAACAGGCAACTTGTATCATTACTTTAGAAGTAAAGAGCCTATTTTTGTGCATATTGAAGATGTTCACACTTACCAGTAGAAGTGCTGAGAGGAGGTCAATACCCTCTGTATCTAGCCTGCAATCATGCATTGGAACGGAAGTGAAAAGTCAAAGCTTAATGGGTAAATAAACTGCTGCAGTGTTTTCAAAGGAAATATGCAGGACTAAGTCTGAACAATCTCTTTCCTTATTATTCAAAGCTCCTTCAAGAATTCAGCAAGACGCATTCCAGACAATACCGGTTGCCGCTGTTTTATAAGATGCTGCTTTGTAATTCTTTATACGGTCCAACAAATTCAACAAGCAAGGGTTTAGTCTAGGCCAGTAGCTGAAAGATCTTTTATACTTCTGTTACCTGGGAACGTGGTTTATAAGAGGCTGGGCTCTATACTGGGGGAATAGGTAGGACTTGAACTCCTCATTAGCACTAATCCCAGGCCAGGTCTCCTCAGTCGGGGTCCCTGGTTGAAAAGAGAATACATTCATTCAAATAAAATATTCATTTGTAACCTGTGTAGATGGTGATAATGATCACATCAAACACTGGCAAAGAAATATTGCTACTGCAAAGCAGACTGACTTTGTTAAACAAATAAAGCCCTTTGGGAGACCTTGGGAACTTGACTGAGTGTTTCTTTTGTACCTAGAATATACTGACATGTCTTTAAAACAAGACATTTAAGAGAAAGTGACACTTCACTCACTTTGCTTTTTTACAGAATGTTGAAATTGTCAAAGGTTAACCATACCCATGAGGCGAAAGACCAGGTGCAGTTCCTCCTTGACAGTTGAGCCAGGAAACATGGGCCGCCCTGTCGCCATTTCGTACAGAATGCACCCCACACCCCTGAACCCAAGACAAGGAACCGTCACTTTGAAGCACAATGCCACGCTCTACTTAATTCCATTATACTCTGGAAAAAATGCATTCATTCCAAAATAAACGAATGGATCTTGACATTTATGCGTAGCAGGGAAAATTTGCATGAAAGACTGGATTCTAATAGATTTTCTGGCTTTGGTTAAGGTGAATTTGACGATGGTTTCTGCACAAGGCTTTGAATTCTAGTTGTTTTGGAAAGCAGCCACGGGAAGTCTGTGAGCTGTAGATATCAGGAAGAGACATGCGGCTGCCGTCACACATGGATTGATTAGTCTACTGGGCTAATCCCAGAGATTACTGAAACACACAGTTTTTTTTATTGAACACTAGTATCTGAGCCTTTAAAAAAAGAAAGCATTTTGCGTTACTAAGTCAACAGCCCAAGTGACCTGAGGAATAAGCCCTAGCTTCCTGTGTGTGACAAAAAAATGCATGGCTGTAAATAGTGAATACCCCTGAGGAAATAAAGTCTCAGACCTAGTCGAGAATGGGATCTTGCAGCCTAATAATAAAATATGAAAGCATATATTTTTTCATTTGTTTTTCCCAAATAACAATGGTATGCGTCTGCATGAGAAACAGCCTCGCAGAAATTTCATGCCCCTGCAGCATCAAG
The DNA here is from genome assembly GCA_037974405.1 of Brachyalestes nurse. Classification (NCBI taxonomy): domain Eukaryota; kingdom Metazoa; phylum Chordata; class Actinopteri; order Characiformes; family Alestidae; genus Brachyalestes; species Brachyalestes nurse. The sequence goes on from JBBPCY010000136.1 coordinate 11,333,548, forward strand.
ATCATATATCGTATAGTCGCTTTTACTTCAGTGACTACTAGTGTGAAAAGTAGTACATGGTACTAGTTGCGAGGTGGATTAGTAAGTACTCACCACATGTCTATGGGTGTAGAGTACTCTGTAGAACCTAGCAGGACATCAGGGGGTCGGTACCACAAAGTCACCACCTCATTGGAGTAGGTTTTTGTCGGGACAGATTTTGCTCTCGCCAGGCCTAACGAGCCAGAGAGGGACATGAAACATTCTTTAGCCGAGAAACAAATGTTGCTTGGTAACCCAGTAATTGGCCTAGTGTCATCTTGAGATTTATGTTGTATGAAACTTCTAAGCATGCTGTTGCTGAGGGGAATAGAATAAGGATCACTGCTATTCTGGGTGAGCCAAAGAGAAGCCTTGCTGGTGTAATCTGCTGAAAGAGGCTCACCAAAGTCAGCCAGCTTGAGTTCTCCCTTTTCATTGATAAGCAGGTTCTGTGGTTTGAGGTCCCTATGTAGGATTTTTCTCTTATGACAGTAAGATAAACCACGGAGAAGCTGGAACATAAATATCTAGAGAGAGAGAAACAAAGAGGGAAATGCCATAAACCGCAACATTTCTTATAGAGGAATTCATGTGGATTTTTTTTTTAATCATGAGAAATGCTAGATAAAGGTTTATCAGGTACCTTCACATTGTGGATGCTCATGAGGTTTCCACAGTTGTCTAGATACTGCTTCAGATCACTGTCCTGAATGAAAAGAATCCGTTCAGAACATAATGTCCATTTTTCTCTTTTTTAAAATGCAGCTGGTACAGAACGCACTGGTTTAGCAACTCGCCACCCCCCACCTCCAGCCTCCGAAAAAAGAAATTTACATTCTGTCAAAACATTGTGAGGTGAAAGAAAGCCTTACCAAATACTCAAAGACCAGAGTGAGGCAGCGGTCAGTGTGAATGATGTCATGCAGAGTAACAATGTTGGCATGTTTCAGGTTCTTCAGCAGTGAAACTGTAGCAACACAGAGAAGAATTTGCAAATTCTGAACTCTTGCCATTCCACTGTTGCATCAGCCTTTCAGTGCTGCACTCTGCATTCAGCTAGACCACTTGTAGTTTCAGCTGGATCTATCACTCATGTGGCACTACAGCAAAAGCCCTTTCCTAGACCTGGCCCATGTGCCCAGTTTGCAGGCTGTCCACTGGGTGGCAGCCTTGATTCAGGTTAAGGGCCCTCTTCAACAATTCCTCTCACGTACACACTCTCTCATTTAGGGGGAGAGATTCAGGCCCCGGGGACAGGAAGCCTGCAGCTCACTAGTCTTGGATTTGTACTCCTGACTACCATTCGGAGTAACAACCGAGGAGCTAAAAAATCGGCAGTTATTCTGGGGTAGAGACGCGTCTCAGAGAATGACACTACCTTCCCTGATGGCCGTGCATGGGGCTCCTTCTTCATGCTCTAGCCGGATCTCTTTCAGGGCCACCAGATTTTCTGTCAGCTTGCTGCGTCCCTTGAATACTGTGGCATAAGTGCCCTGTAGCAGACATAAAGATAACGTCATACGTTTGCCACTGAGATTCAGCACTACTAAAACAGTGATTTGATATTAACCATGAAAAACCCCACTACATTTGTATAAAAACAGCATAGACATTCATTTAATTCAACACATTCAACTGCAAAACCTATGGACATATGTAGCATAGGCTGGATATAGAAGATCCTACTGTTAGAACTGTATATACGATTTTCAGAAATCACTACAATGATATATGTGTACATGCCTTTCTGTGTGAGGAAAGGAAACAGAAAGGGAGACAGATAAGGTAGTCAAGAAAAAAGGACAGATTAATTCTCATTCATTCTAGTCATTTGGGTCCACAGCTCATGACCCTTGCCAGGCCACGTGCAGCCCGGCCTGCTTCGCCAAAGCGAGAGAGCACACGGTGTTTCTTTGGAACGCAGTGTTTCATAAACGCATAATACATTAAAGCCTCTACTCAGATTTGCTATTCACTTTGGTATGCTTCTGCTTGTTATCAGCTATGTGAGGCTGTCCATGTCTGATTTTCCAGACAATCCTTTTTTAGTAAAGCAACCATGAACGAGGGTATTCCTCCAGGCTGCGCGCAGGACATTATTTTTCATGCTTCATAGTGTGTATGTTTTCTCGTAGCTAATGGAAAATTGACAGATTCTGTGTAGCGCAGCTCTGAGAATATCAGAGATTGATGAGCTTTCGTGGTGCCAAAGTGGCTCGTACTAAGTCAGGCCAGAACACGCACACAAAGCAATACTTCTGTTTGCTGTAACCAGAGCTGTATGCATTGCCACTTTTTGGTCTAGCATTTCTTGATGTTGGGTATGAAGTAAATGTGAGTGCTTTGATTCGGCAAAAGCCTTAAGAGCAAAACGATGCCCAAAACTCGTGAGGACTCACCTCTCCCAGTTTGCCTAGTTTCACATAGGTCTCCAGTTTCCCAAAACCAATATCGGACTGAAAATGAAGAGCACACAGTGATATATCATTATGCTGCATTTTTCCTCTCATTTTGTGAAGCTGCCTGAAAAATCCCACTCATTACCAACATTTACTACTTAACTGCAGTTATAATTTTAATATTTAGCCCTCTCTAAGCAATGTGTTGCGTCTATTGTGTGCATGGGTGACAACCTAGGGTAAAAATTCAGGAAATAAAGATGTAATTATACTGCTCTTATTAAAAGTTACATAGTGACAATTCCCTTTCTCCTATCCTTGTTATACTGCATAAGGGGAAGCAACCACCCGCTGATCTTGTCAGTTCAGATTTAGCGTTGGTTAGTTGCCTGTTTTTGTCGGTTTGCGAGCTGTGCACCTTTCTACTAATACAAAGCATAAGCTGCAGCTTTGTCTGTTCTCCATCTTGGCTTTGCAAATTTTCCACCCAGAGGACTAATAAAGGATTATCTTATCTTATCTTGTCTTATCCATAGCTTTGACATATTTAATGATATCTACAGTGAACAGGATAAATGACATAGTCACTGTATAAAAAGCAATAAAAGCTCCAAGCAGCAAACAGAGTAATTCAAAGTATATTTTAATCATGATTACTTTCTGCAATTTACTAATGGAGTGCTCCTGAACTAACAGAATTAAGTGATTGAGGTGACCATGTGATTGTATTTCTGTTGTTGAAATTCTAAGAGCAGATCATTGTAAATCATTGGGGATGGTACAGACATGTGTAACTGATAAGTTTAGTAACAAATGAAATAAATGCAGTTTCACTATAAGTTTGTTTTTAGACTGGTCTATGCTGTTTATTTCCCATGGCTTTTCTCAAGCTAGAACTAGGATGTTAGTAACCCAGTGACCCCCAGAGTTGGCACCAATATGCATGAACATGTGTATGTGTGTGTTAGGCAACTGACCAGCGAGGCTCGTCTAGACATGCGGCTCAGCGGTTTGCAGGGCTGTGGGCTCTCCATCTGCAGCTTCTTCAGAAACTCTGGCGGCAGGCGAATGTCCATGGGCAGAGACATCCGTTTACTGACATCCTACACAAGACACAAGCACACATGCAGCAAAGACGTCAGTCACTCAGTACAGAATGGCAAGGTGAATATGACACCTTTGAACACTGAAATATAAAGACAAAGTCTCTGACATACTCTCTTACGATTTAGATATTCTTTCTTAAAGTTCAGTAGTGAATTTGAAGCGGCAAAGAAGACTCTGACACGTTTTCAAGGGCATGACTAAATATGGAAAACTGCTTGGATGAAATTCTTGAATAATAAATCTAAAATAATGTCAGCATAGTAATGCTGCAGAAAATGTGCACACTTATGAGCATATAAGTTGGAGGAACTAATTCATTTGCAGCAGCCGAAGGACTAAATTCCAGGGATTTCTGCTCTTCAGCCTCTTAAAGAGGTTTATATGGTGCCACAATAAAACTATCTAGCAATTTAAAGGGAAGCAAGGCTTCTTCCACTCACTCTCTCCCCAGCCATTTCCAGCCCAGCCCCTGGGACTGAAATAAGGGTGCACAGTGCAGATAAAAGGTTCGAGAGAGCAGAAAGGAACCCAATGGATTTGAAAATGGAGAGGGCATTCACTCCAATTTCCCTCCTTGAGATACATGGCTGCCGAACACAAGGCCTGACAGCGGGGCTTGGAAGGACTTTGAATGTGAAGTCTCTACTGTGATATGGGGCCCGACTTAAAAATAACCCGTCGGCTGCATTTAGCCAAAGCCTCCATCTTTTCACCAGGCCTCTGGCAGAAGTGACACGGAGGAGAGGGCCATAATGTGTGGCCGGTATTTGTCCTTCACACACAATCAGGGCTTAGGGGACAGGCAAGTAATGGTGGGTTGAGAGAGAGGGAAGACGAGGAGGAGGAAGGTGATGATGATGGTGGCTGCTGCTGCCGGGGGAGCCTCTGATTAATCTGTTATTCCCCCTCGGGGGTCTATTTTGTGAGAGGTTGTTTGGGTTTGTTTGTTTTCAACTAGATGAAAGTCACCTCCAGACGGATGCTGGTATTTACAACAGTTCTTGAGTTATCTTCTGCTTGTCATGCCTTTAATGAACAATTCAGACTCATGGCCGTGTTACCATATATACTGAATGACATTACTGGAGTTCATTCACAGCTATGTTAACATTAATCCTTGCATTGTATATCTTGTCATCCATATAAAGTGCTCCACTGAACGCCACAGAAAATCCTCCCTTCCCACTGCCATCACACTCTGTTACACATCCACACAATTATCGCAATAACCTGATGCTATCTGTTGTGCAAATTCTTATTGGGTTTTAATCATCATCATTATGTGCATTATTATCTTATTATATTTTGCAAAAGTCCTACCATGTGCAATGTCATGTGCAGTTTTCTTATTGGGTACTAAAACATTATCTTAGTATGTGCAATAGTCTTGCCATATAAATCATCATTAATTATATACTACTGATCTCTATTACTTGGAATAGCATACTCCTAACCACAATTTGTGTTATTAGTAATTCACTTTACTGTAAGTTACTTATCTGTAGTATTAATACCCCAGTATTTGTGTTTATGGATTGTGTATTTCATATTGAGTTTTTACTGCATGCATTTGCATGTATTTTACATTGTTCTCTGTGTGTCTGTACAGTCGTAACATAAGCAGTCTCCTCTGATTCTGTTGCGTCTATTGCATCAATTACATTATGCATCAGTGCCTTTACAGACATCCATACAAAAACCTTTAAATATGTGGCACACAGAAAGCATGTTTGGTGCTACTGACCTCCATGGAGAAGCGGCGGTGCTGGACTTTGTTACGGTAGTGTAGCTGAGTAGGCGATTGGGCCTGGTGGTCTGAGGCCAGCGGACTGGGCTCTGGGTGTAAACTGTTCAGGCCCAGGCTGTTCGGTACCATCTCTGTGGAATTAAAACATTTTGTCTTAGTTGGTTCATTTATGCACTCATTACAGTATGTCAATGCCACTAGTTATCTATATGGCTGTATTTGCATTGTCATTAAAACATCTGTGTGCTGTGTGATCCCACAAATACAAACTCGTGGCACTTCACCATCTGATAATGATGTAGAACCATTCATAGATACGAGTCATTTCCATTGTGAAGCATGAGATAAAAATTTACTTTAGAATTTCAGCTGTCCAGTTCAGTTCAACCCAAATTGAACACATGATTCTGCCCCTCTAAGATTGGCCTTCTCACTCAATAAATATCAGGTCAACTTTGCCATATGCTCGTGGCGGGAGCTGCCATAAATCAAGTGAGCCACAATTACGGGACTTGCAATTAGTTCTCACTGCACCGAGTTTCACGCATTTATGATGTGGCTATCTAAATGCATGTCAATCCAGGCCACCCCAATTAATACATTCTGTGTCAACAGACTGTCAGCACAAATCTAATTACGCCCCTATAAGCCACACCTGATGCGAACCACCGACAGCCTGCCCGACCTCTGTGCAAGTGCCTGCCAAAACCAGCCATCAGCCTGGTGTTCCCACAGGCTGGTCCATGTCTGGTCCCACTTTTTTTTTTTTAGGTGAGAGTGAAAATCAAATGGCTTTTCTGCTCCATCAGTTCAATTTGGACAAGGGGGCTTGAAGGGCCTCGAGAGGCACCGTGGCGGGAGCCCCCGGTCCATTTCACAGCAGCGGAGCGGCATAATTGAGATCCACCTCATTATCGGGGCGAGGCCGGCTGCTGAATGAGAATTGACCGCCAAGCACATCTTTTCTCATCTGCTGGGTTCATCTTCCTCAGGCCCCAGAGTAGAAATCTTTATCTGGACTATTTGGGGTGGAACAGCACAAAAGGCCCCAGCTGTTCAAGAAGGTCATCAACGTAGCTTTTACCCGGAGTTTTATTAGGGGATGACTGATGATCACAACATCTGTTTAGAGAGAACAGTGATCCTAGTGGTCAGTGATGTAGCAGAGGCTGTTTTGAAATCACCATATCATTTGGTACCTCCTGTCCTGTCTGTACTGTTCTTTAGATCACCTGTGAGCTTTGCCCTAAAGCTTAAACCAGAAATAGGTTTGAAACATCAGCTTGATTAGCAATTTGCTGTCTGGATTTCAGCAGGAGAAGCTCTTCTTCCTGAAGGCCTTAGGAGTCAACTGCATTTTCGCCCTGAGAATATAGGAAAGAAATGATCAAATATCAGATATGAAGTTGCTCAAGGACTGTAATCTTCTGCTGAGGATCAAAGCCAATCTCATTTGATCCAGGATGGGGCAGGGTGATTTCAAATACCTCAGTCTCACTGTGTTGTTCAGCTCTACCTAACAGCTATGATGTAAAGTACAGATGACCACCTGCATTGAGTCCAAATGGCCACGCTGAGCTGGGCCACAGCAGAACCTGAAGAATAGATCTGATGAGGCTTTGATATCTTCAAAGCTGGAACTATGGTGGGAAATTTGTGGCATGAGTGGGCGAGAATAACAGAGAGAGAGAGTGGGAGATGGTAGACAAATGGCATTCAGGTCATGGGGCTGAGTGTTTTGTGACTGGTCTTCTGAGGAAATATATATCCAGGGAATAAGAGCCATACTGGGTTTCACAACTCATAAAATGTAACAGTCATCTATATTGTGGAAAGGATACAAAAAGGAACATTTTTACAGAAATGTGATACCAGAAAAAGACAACATGACCACAATCAAAAACCTCTCCAGCTATTTTAGAACACAGCATGGTCTGTCTAGTTTTAGTTTAGTCCTTTTAGGTGACTTTTAGGGCATTAAAGTCCTACTTCTATAGATATTTTAACAAGAAAAATACCTGAAACAGTTTCATAGTAGGCTATGGAAAATATTGCCATTAGTATGACTGACAGAAGGAACTCACCAGTACGCAATGCATGTTAAGGAATAACTCAATTAAAACACTAAGAAACCCCAGCTTCATGGCTTTTCTTTGTTTTTTCTGGTTTGTCTCATTCATCATCTTCTGTTGCTTGAGCACAAAGGATCACTAATGCCTCTTTATTTTATTTCACTGAGAGCCTTGAAAGCATGACAAGACCTTGCTGGCTGATCAAAAGGCTCCATCGCCCCCTCTCTCCATGCTTAATATGACTAATACTCGGCCCTACAGAGCTCTTTATTTGGTAATATTGAAGATCCTCATTAAGCGGTCAAATTGTGCAGATGATTCACCAATTCTCTCCAGTGATATCTGACGTTTCAGGTATTAAGCTCAGTCTAGCCTCCACATACTCCAAAACTCCCTTTATTTAAGTGATTTTTCTTTATTGGAGGTTGTGAGTAATGGGATTATGACTGCACAGCTTCTCTAGTCAGTCAAACAGAGCAGCAGTCTGGCACACACTGTGATTATGAGCTCCTAGACTGGGATATAGCAGGCTCAGAAATTGTGGACCCTGCTATGTATTACTATGTACTAATCTGAAATATTGTTGGACATCCTATGAGTAAGGGCTGGCCATACTAGTCTATGCATTTCTGCTAATAAACCAGTTGCTATCTACAGCTTTTCAGATCACTTCTCCAGGGACTTTGAAAGTGATCTCAGTGTGGGAAGTTGCAGCTCTTCTTGATCAGGTTTGTTATTTATTTTCACGCGTTCTGGCTTTCCCTCTGATCATCGGCTGTGGAGTCCCTTTTCATCGCCGGTCGTCATGGATCTCAATGTGTTGCTGATGTTAAAAAGCATTCTGCCATTTAATTGCTAGTTGCCATGGTGATGTGGACCATTAACAAAGGCAACAGAGGGATGTAGATAACAAGAGAGTTGTTCAGTCTCTCAGGTAGCCATCTGAATCATCAATATTTATATCTCTGTCTCTCTTTCACTAGATTTGTAATTCAGCACCCCCCCCTCCCCCCTAACCAAAATACACGAACCCTCTCACAGGCTCAACATGTATGCACACACCCGCCTTGTTTTATTCCAGCTCTTTACTCTGACTCTCTTTATTGATCTATCCATCTCGTCTCTCGCACGCATGCTTCTGACCTTTCGGTCTCTCTTAACCAGGCAGAACGTTGTTCTGCTCTCTTAGACAATCCAAACTGAGGAAAGGCTCTTGTTCCCCGGCCCCTCACATCTTATTTGTGGGTCGAGAAAGACAGAGAACCAGGGAGGCTTGCATAGCATTCGTTCTCATTAATATTCTGAGGTAGACGAGGGAGAACTGTAGATCGGCTCTTTTTCATGCATGGCATAAAGGGGAGAGGGAGAGAGAGAGAGGCGAGGGAGGGTGGGCTTTAGCTCCTTCATTTGCTGATATGAAAAGCGGAGGCCCTATCCTGGCTCATCATTTAAATATCACAGCAGCCGCAAGCACTTTGATCTCCCTGGCGATAATTGGGGTCATCATAGGCAAGACATCTCTCTCCCTCTCTTTCTCTCTCTCTCTCTCTCTCTCTCTCTCTCTCTCCATATCTATCTATGTATCTGTCTGTCTATCTCATCTCTCTTACAGCTGTGAATTGTCACATCTCCACACATCTGCTTTCCCCATGCCCTGCAGTGTTTATCTACACTTTAAACGTAGACATAATCGCATCCAATCTAGTCAGTATCTAATATTTGTCATTATCAGATTTCTCATTATCCATTTTTTTATTATTCAACCTGTTTCTAGGCATTTTATTTTATTATCAAATTTCATAAAAAGAATGGAAATTGTATGAGATACATTCTTAAAACAAGTAAAATGCCTAGCATATGTTAAGTAATCTTAATACCACATGCCAAGATGCCTTTTTTAGAGAATATATGGAACCACTGACCACCACTGATGCTTATTTTTTGTAACACATATGAATAAAAATGGTGCTCTAAAAGCAGATCCTAGAGCAGCGTTCCTTTTCCAAGAAGTGTGATAGGCATGGCCCAGTATGCACAATATCTTGCTGTGAGCAGTGAAACACCTTGGAAGAGACGGCATACAGCCTGCTGGAAAAAGGACAATCCAATAACTGGGCCACTGAGAGTCAATTTTTCTTTTTTTAAATGTCTTGGCCCTAGGTAAAAGAGGGGCCAGAGGAGAGAGCTTTACTGAGGAGAGATGGGTCTGCTTTTATTAGGTGTAAATGTGAAGCTAATTTTTGTGATTTAAAAAGTTGATGCACCACAGGAACAAAAAGGGGACCTACTGTTGATAGAAAAGTTCACTAAAAAGAAAACTAAAGTTGCAGTGGAAATGCAGATAATGATGGAACAGTTTTTGTGTTGTTGTGATCCGTCTTTAACACCCACGTGAGCTTATGCCACGACTCGAAAAGACTAAGTGGTCTGAGCCAAAGGACTTAAATAAATTCAAGAAAGAACATATGTGGGAAATTCTTTGAAGCTGTAAGAATGGTGGATGCTGTGTGAGCCTAGAAAGAGATGAGAGAGAAAGCCACGGAGAAGGGGGACCATTGTCAAGTTTGTGTGTTGTCCCATTTCTCACTAGCCCTGGGATCTGGACCTGTTTTCTGCATCGGCCACTTACCATCATTTATCTACCCAAGCACAAGGCAACTCTGTCTATACATCCAATATAATTTTTTCATCCTTGGGTCTCTGTAGACGTTAATCCACTTCAGCTAGCTTGAGTAATACAGTTTGAGCTTCTTGTTAGCAGAGCTAGCCTTTGATGTTTGGTGGGTGGTACATGCAGGTTTCATATCGCAGACTGAAAGCCCTTCAGTAGAGACTTAAGCCAAGCGGCGAACCAGCGGCCGCTGAATGACTTTGATGTTGGAGAGAGTACAAGGCAAAGGAAAGAATCCCTGGGGAGGTGAACAAACACCTCCGTTATGCCCTGCTCTAATCATCTGGCCTGTGCTTACTGCTAAAGCTTTTCCCTTTGGTACTTAGAAACCACCATACACTCATAATATTAGCAAGTCCCTCCAACATGGAGCAAAGTGATAATTACAGACTTTGTGGTGCTAAAGGTGATCTCCACACCCCCATGGAGTAATCCTGCATCGATTTGGGCTGTCTCACTGGGAATGGTCCTGTCAGACACAGGGCTAAGTTGATGAGCTGAGCGCCTTGATAGTTCTGCCCTCTGCGCCGTAATTGATTTGTTAGGTCATTAAGCCATCAATGTTCCTTAAGGAATCTATTAGCAATGTAACATGGAAGGCTAAATATATGCTTAAATCCTGGGTTAGATCTTCCTCGACGAGTATGTTGCCATTTTTTTCCCCAGCCAAATGTTGTTTAGTCTGGTTGGAAAGTAGTTATTACTTATAATGATTTTAATGTATTTATCAGTATGTGGTGGTCTTTTTCCTCTGATAGGGTTTCATTTGCATTCATATCTCCTCAGTTAAGCTGTCTGGTGCAACACAATTGTAGACTATCTTTCATTTGAAATGCAAGCACATTTCATTCACGCCTGGCCGGAAGGCTTGATAGCACTATACAACAGCTGGTAATTACTGCAATGTGAAAGAAAGAAAGACACAAAATGAGGTGCTCTTGCAGTTTTTGCTTTTACAAAAATGAGGACTTTTCTGCTCGGGGAATTGGTCTTTGGGCCTCAGTATCTTATTTAAAAAAAATCATAACTTGTTTGTGTGTGCGTGTGCATGTGGGTGTTAGTAAATTAAGCCATTTTTGTGGAATCTCCCTCCAAAGTAAGAGCTGTTTCGAAGGCATTACCATTAAATATGTCTCACATCTTTCTGGGGATCAGAAAACACTTGTTATCAAAGTAATAGGGTACAACATTTGCATGATTGCTCAATCATGAGTTTTGCCCTATGGAGGATTGCAATGTTGCGACACGAATTGGCAATGCATCGCCAATATAATGAGAATTAAAGCAGACACTCCGACAGGCAGACTAATATGAAACATCAGTCCCTAAAGTGAATCTTGGCGTTGCCCAAACCAAACGTAGCGTTAACCCCACTGTAATTGAGTTCTGATAATCTACAGTATTTGCGAACAAATTTGAACTGATGCGTCTCATAACTCGGGTCACTTTCTGGCATCTGCTTTCTCCCTGACCCAGTCGTTGTAGACTTTTCATTCTCCATGCCTTTCCTGGACCTTAATTTTCAGCTTGTGGGTAGGATAGAATATTAATATATAGAAGATTCCCCTGTAGCAGCCCTCCCTCTCCTTCCCCTGTTTCCTCTTCCGCCGCCCAGACCACGTTCTCCTCCAGCTGTCTCCATCAGCGTTGCCTCTCTAGGGGGCAAGGAGGCAGGAGCATGCCACCTCCAGCAGCCAATCAGAGTGGCGTTTCATCATTGGGGGGAATCTAAGGCCCTGTAGAAGCAGCTGCCGCTGGCTGACAGCTGAGGAATCTGAACGCTCCCCAAACAAATGTTCCGTTCACATCATGCGCCCGGGCCTAAATCCCACTCCAATTCCAAACTGTGGCACAGGGAATTGGGGAAAGTTACATTGCTTGGTACTGCTCATCATCCTGATCTATACAGAATGTGTATCTTGAAGTTCCTAGGGCCTGTGATATCGTTTCTCTTTAGTTTTATTGTGTTTATTGTGTTTGTGACTTGTCATGAAACAAGAGTAAAGTAAAGTAAAACTGTTGTATATTATACTGTGCTGCAACTGTCTGATGGGCAGATGAAAATGTTTTACATTGTGGACCAGCCAATATATTCAGAGAATTAGTCACATGCTGTCCATACTTTGAAATAATTTTATTTATTGGTGACTCCCTGAATGAAAGTGGATGGAAGAAGCAGATGATGCCAGGAGACTGTACTGTACCTCTGCATTAATAAAGCAGACGCTGAGTTGTAGGACCTTGCCCCCAGGTTGACAGAGGGAAGATTTGGTTAGGGGATGGAGGCGGCATTCTGCTTCTGGGGGTCAAGCGTTTGTTCCCTCATAATTTCTTCCAGAACAGCTCTGACCCCTCGTGTCTACTGAGACTGGCCAAAATGCCATCTCAGCATGAGTCCCTACTCTGCTGCGCTTTTCCATCCTTCTATACGATTACTAAACTGGCTTAGTCCCTCTGTTCTCATCTCCATTACAAATAGAGCGAGAACAGTGTCTCTAACCCCGAACGACCAAGAGCGTAAGCCCATGGCCTAGATAAATTATTACATATACAGTCCAGAAACCTTCTTTTAAGTAGAAAGAGTCAGAGCGGTGGCTCCAAACTATAATCCTGGGTCATAATTATATGGGCCATTAGTTACATTAGATGTTCAAATTGGGATTTCTCTACAGATAGAGAAGGACAGTGGGATTGTTGAACTCTCATTGTGAGAAATAACCAGGCTGTTCAAACAGAAAAAAGCAGTTTTGACACTATGGGATTAGGAAACCAAAACAGTGTATTTAGGGCTTTAATTCTGGATTTAGCCAGCAGTGTCGGGGTGTGAAAGAGATTAGTTTAGTTTAGTTAGTGCTCTTACCCTCATTCCGTTGAATGTTGAGCTGGTTTATCTGCTCTGTGAACTCATTCTCCTCTATTGTCTCTGTTCTTGGCACGGATAGTGAGAAGCGGCGCTTGAAGTTCTTCATTTTGTTCATTTCGGAAGAAACCCAAGTTCCTGGTGACATGAGAGAAAAACTTTTACTTAATGCTGTGCATCGTTTCTACAGGGACATGACAGTAATATACCTCTGAGTGACCCTCTTGTTTCTAGCTTTAATAAAAAAACTCCTTATAACCACTTTGTGTTGTGTCTACTTTTCTCTGCGTGCTGTCCTTTCTAGCAAATTGTAAATCCAACTGAGGTGAAAAAGGTCCAGCCGTGCTGCAGTAACCACAAGGATGGAGAAGGATTTTGACATTTTCGTTACTATAGTTCCAAGTTGCATCCAGCAGAGGGTCAAGCTTGGCTGTTGGTTTAAGAAGTGTTAACATGAAGTGAAGGTCATCTATTGACAGACAATAATACTGTGCAAAGGAGTGGTCAGACATACATTACACCACTGATACAGAGAGGCCGGTATGAAATACAAGTAAAGAATCCCTCCGTGTTTCCTATCTCCTCCTTGCCTTATTTCGTTTTCTTTTTCATTCCAAAGTAACATGTTGCTGAGCAGCTGAGGCCAATTTGCTTGGTTGCTAGGGGTCTCTATAATGTCTGTTTAATTCTGAGCACGAGCCATGCTGTCTGCTTAAGTAATTATTCTGAAATCAAACCAGGAAGCTACGGCAATGCCCTTTATTGCCAATTAGTGTCACATAACTGCGGTAAAGTATGTGGCATAACTCTTGCTTCAAATTACTTCTCTGCCTCCAATTACTCCCTAAAAGGACTGAAACACAACAATGCAATGTAATACGCATCTCGCTTGAAGCCTCTGCTTCCTCTATTTAAACTAACTTAAAGTATCTACTGAATATCCTACTGATCCTATGCAGCTTCCTATGTGCTGTCGTTTAACATAATTAAATGTTGTCTTCTTCTGGGAGGAGGGACACTGTTTTCTTAGTAGATTTTACTAAATGATGTGGAAAAGTGTCTCAATAAATGTCCTTGTTTTGTTAACAAACGACATTTAAAGAGACGTTAGAAATCGAATATCATGCTGTCCTTGTATTGCTCTCAAGGTATTCAGCTTGTATAAGTGCCTACAACCTTCTATAGATGTGCCTTCCTTGTGTTTGAAAGCTTGCCCAAGAGTCTACTCCAGTACCTGAAGTCTGACAGCAATGAATATCCCATCCCACCCACAAGTCTCATCCCACTTGTCAGTGCACATGTGTCATTATGAGCGAACTCTACTGGGGCTGCCTAAAGTCGTAGGAGTGTTGAAAGCACAGTAGCTGAATCAGAAGAGAAAGGCAGCTTTTGCTTTATTCATTCCAGTCTCTGACAGTCCGAGCCTGGAACGCTATATATAACACTGTCCATCGTAACGACAGCATCATTTTATCTTGATACCTATTATGAATCAAGCCTAACAGCATGACTACGCCTCAGATTGCTGTGTTTTTAATAAGTCTGAAACCATTGCTTGCTGGCCACTATGGATGATGGATGTTCTCTGAGAGGATCGCAGCTTGTGGAGGGTTAAAGTTTGGCTACGATTTGCGTGGCCGCCCTTCCCTCCTTTGGCATTTGCATTTGTCGGCTGCAAAAGCCTTCAATTATGGCAGGATCATGGCAGCTCAAAATAGAAGCGAGGCGCATGTACGTCTACCGATGTGAGCGCCTCCAGACGGGTTCAAGGCAACGGTGGCAAAGTGACTCAGCGAGCATCCTGTGCACGGCAGATCGAGGGAGATGACTTCTCAATGACAGGGGATCTATTAATAAGGCTTCTTGTGAGCGCAGTGGACTGGCATATGGAGGATGACTGAGTGTGTTCACAGAGTGGGATGCCTTGATTCTAGACAAACGGAGAGGCTAGACTCCAGAGACTGAGCATTAGCTGAATAAGATGTCGCAAAGCCAGCAAATCCAAAAAGTAATCCAAGAATAACTCGTGCATGAAGCACATGTTTTTTTTTTTGAGGATCTCCTTATACCAGACCATGTGTGTTTTTGTAGTTGTTTTGGAAATTTGGGCTTTGATGCCAAGTACACTGGTGATGAAATTACTGTCTGTGTTAAATCTCTCCGCAATAGAATCACAAGCTTTGCAAAGAGGGGAGCTGTGGAAGCGAAAGAGCATGCATTTCACTGCATGCTCTTTATATAAATCTAGGTTGCTCCACATCACACAAACTCTACCTTCTTTGTGTGTGTTGCTCATAATCTCTTAAGCAAGTGTAATGTCTTTCCTTTTGGACTGCCCATGTAGTTAAGAGTTATACTGCCTGCTGTCTGATTCAGGGCTTAATAGAGCAATATGGTGTATTGTCGGGATACGGATCCAGTGCTGTGATCAGCATTAAGATACATGACTGTCTTTTTCCATTTTCACTGGACCACTTTTCATCAAGTGCCCTAAAAAAGCCTATTAGCCAATTGCGAGTGAATGGAAAGCGATGATTCAAAGCTGCATCTAGGCATTTGCTTAGCATTTTCCTGAGGCACCGCCTCATGAACAATGATCGTGAAGAGATGAAAAGAAAATTTGCTGAGCGCACCAGAATACCATATTCATATTCACTGTCTGACTGTTTTCCTGCTCTCAGGGTGAATGTTTATGAGGACTGCCAAAGCAATAAAAGACACATTCAATTGAGGATCCCGCTGTATCTCTTGCTTCCTTTCATTTTCACTTGTCACTCTACTGTCCATAGGAGGTTCTCTCTTTTTTTTTAGTACATTCTACAGCAATATAGTAGGTCTGCTGATTCCAGGCTAAGCAGTGACATGCTAGCGCTGAACAGAGCTACAATCAGTAGGTAATGAAAAGCTAAAAATAGGCTTCACTGTTGGCATGGCACAAACATTGGTCAACAATAATGAGGTACTGACCTATAAATATGGCAATGGAGAGAGGGAGAGAGAGAGAGAGAGAGAGAGAGAGAAAGGTGACAGAGTAAGTCCTCTGGGTCCAAACACAGCTGTGCTTCTTTTCCTCTACACTAAAAGGGCCCCTGCTGCTGCCTACCTATTTCCATCTCCTCTGGCTAGCCGCTCAGATCAAAGATCACATTAATGTGGCCAAAGATGCATGAAGGAATTAGGGGAGTGTTTAATCTCTAGTTGTGCGTTTGGCTTCGGCATCATAAAGAAGCCTAGAAAAAGAAACGAGATTAAAACAAAAAGAAAAGACCTTGTTCTTTTGCACAAGGTGAGAGGGCTGGTTTTATCAGCTCTGATTTTATTCTTCTCTCCTCTTTCCCCCTCCTTTTTTTTCTCGCCAAAGCAGCTTAATTGCTCATTGCCAGGAATGCATTCCAAATCAGGATGCGCCCCATTTGTCTTGTTTACTGACTACAGATCCGGCTCAGCACGGAGCAAAGAGCATACTGGGGCATTGTAGTGCTGGCCAAAGGGCCAACATCCATGCAGGAGCTGTACACAGGCAGCAAAAAGAACCCTGCACACAGGGCAAAGACTTTCTGGCTTCACTTCAAGCCAAAGCCCCATACATCAGAAACACGCACAAAAATCCCCCCCAAAAAACTAAAGTCATACTAATGCTGTTTACTTCACAAGCTGTAGGCCCAACACACTGCGGGATGCGGCCGTGTTGACTGGTGACATGACACGGCGCATGAAAAGGAGTGAGGAAAATAATGAGATGATTCTGATCTCTCTGACAGCGCCTGGCAGCCTCCCCCCACCACCCCCCATATCTCTGGCTTGCCGTCATCAAATGGCATCTGCTCTCCTTCTGCTGCCAGCCCAGCTTGGCCCAGGGCTGCAGCAGGGAAAACCCACAGTTTGGCACCGGGAAGCCCTTGATGGTGCAACAGTGATGTCTCAAGCTGCTTTTCCACGCTAACGTCTCAGAGTCATTTGCGTTTTCTCTTTTTTCAGCCTGATCTTGCTTTCTGTTCATCAAAGTTTCGGACGAAAGCAAAAATGAAGATTTCGGATGGCTCTGCTCATTAAATTCTGCTCTCTGAGGCGCACGAGCGAGCAGATTGTGTCTGATGTCTGTTTGACCCCCTTCACCCTGGTGTGGCTGATAAACAGCTCTGCCGCCTCTCTGAAAAATCCTCACACTAACAGGCATGCCGTTGCGGGATCGCTGGCACAAAGCAGCCATTGTTCAAAGACTGGGGATGGACTACGAAATGATAAGAATTTGACCAAATTAATATCATGTCATTTGGGCATCACAACTTGACTGCTAAAGTTATTTGGATGCTCTTTAGGAAACATAATTATACGAGCTTTTCCTGATACAAAAGCCTTTTTTCTTTTGAATGGGTCCATTTGGCTCAGCCCAAAGGCACCGCTTGAGCCTTTTCAAGAGGTTTCGCCACAGAAGTTTTTTATGGACAGATGTCCTCTGAAGCTGGAAGGTATAAATCCATTTGGCTGACAATTGGGCATGGGCACGACATTTGCCTCCTCCGAACATTGCTGTGCCTTCAAACAGGGAGGCCCCAATGTCCTGCAGGGAGTGTGTATACGACTCTCCCACACACCCCGTTCCATTTTCAGTTTTATTGATACCCTGAGATCCAGGGGCTCGGCTAATTCAGTACGGCAGTTGCTCAAGTGCTAGATCTTGTCCAAGCAGGCCAGCATGCAGAGACTACAACCGAGAGACCCCTGAAGGGAACCAGTATGAGGTGCAGTTGTTGTTCTCCTGCAAAAAAACAGTGCACACTTTAGTGCCAAAGGTACTAGGCCCTATTAGACAAGACGTGATGGTAAACCTACCAAACAGCTGAAGAAACTTGTGGAACTATTAGATATGAAGAAAGCTAAATTACTTAATTGCTTTTTAGAGCACTATAAATACACTATATGGACAAAAGTATTTGGATACATCTGTTTTTCAGGGTTTGGATGGGGGCCCCTTACTTCCAGTAATGCTTCATTACTTCATTACTTCATTACATTTTCGACAACACCATGTTTCCAAACTTTGTGGACACATTTTTGAAAAAAACCTTTTCTATTCCAGCATGACAGCAGACAAAGCAATGTTCATAAAGACATGGTTGGATGAGTTTGGTGTGGAAGAACTTGACTGGCCAGCACAGAGCCCTGACACCTTTGGGATGAACCGGAACGGAGATTGTGATCCAGGCCTTCTCATCCAACATCAGTGCCTGACCTCATAAGTGCTCTACAGAATGAATGGGCACACATTTCCCCCTCAGAAATTTCAAAATCTTGAGGAAAGCCTTTCAAGAAGAGTGTAAGCTGTTAGCTACAAAGGGGAGACCAACTCCATATCAAAGTTTATGTATTTGAATGCAATATCATTATGCTGGTGTAATGGTCACATGTCCCTAAACTTTTGTCTGTATAGTACAGTGTTCCCTCAAAACCTCATTTAAAAATTATTATTATGGTAAAAGTAGATAGTCTTAGTTAGTTTACTTTCCATATGGAACTTTTTACATTCAGCATCTGTCAATACTGGAACTGTAAGAAATTGGTGGTATAAAAAATCTTAAGTCTTGAATTCTATTATTTTTAGTCTAAAACAAGTAGATAATTTACAGCATTTAGTAGATGCCTTTATCCAAAGCAACTTCCATCCTCTAACTACAGGGGACAGTCTCCCTGGAGCAACTTGGGGTTAAGGGTCTTGCTCACGGACCCAGTGGTGGTATGCTGATGGTAGGATCCGAACCCATGACCTCTTGGTCCAGAGGCAAGTGTCCTACCCACTAGGCCACCACCACCACCCCAGAGCTGGATTCATTTCCTCACAAAAACGCCTAAGTGTAACAGAAATTGTTAGTGACTTTAAGTACAGTTCTTTAAGTATACCTTTAATATTGTACTCATTAAAGTACAAATCCATCCAATTGTTACCATACATACAACTGGGTGAATGAAGTACTTGCCTACCGTTGTTTATTTCTTTAAATGAACTGAAACAATAATTGTTAGTTTTAGTTGTAACATTGCAAAATAGATTTTATGAGCTGAATACTGGGCATCATCCAGTACAACAAAGTTGCATGTATTTTTTGTCTCAGGGAAAGGCTTTTTTACACATACACGATATGGACCAAAGTATTGTGACAGCTGACCATTACACCAGCAGGGACTTTAATGACATTGCATGCAAATACATAGACTCTTCCACTCATCAGAAAGAGAAAGAGTCTTCCTCTTTGTGTCCACACAGTTGGAAGCATGGTGTTGTTCAGAATGTCTTGGTATGCGGAAGCGTTAAGATTGTCCCTCACGGGAAGTAATGGGCCTAGCCCAAACCCTTTCCCCTGTCCCAATACTTTTGTCCATATCATGTATATTCAGTGTTGAATAAGTAATAAAAAAAAAAAACATAATTCAAAGCAACGTAATTGAAAAAGTGAAAGCTAAATGTTTCAGTAAAAGAATAAAAAATATTACTAATATTTGCAGTTGTTTTGCTTATTACCTAGCCTTTAACACAACAGATCTAAAAAAAGTTCTGCTTTTCATTCAGTGTGCATTTAACACTGATAACTTTTGCAGAACAGTACATTAGAAATAACATTCATTAAGTAAAATGTCTTGTGAAAGTAATGCTGTTCTATCTCCAGCTTAGCGTCTGTAGAATGTTTATTATAATCTCATTTTTTAATTATAATGGAAATTGGCAGGAGGGAACCCAAGGGGTGTTTTTTATGTTTGTTTCTGGTGCATTTTAACATTGCAGTACACCTTAAAAATGGATTTTACAGATGTGTATAATCAGTCCATAAATGCTTAATACTAAAACAAAATAGAATATTTCAAGAACTTGCTTTTATGAACACCAGGTATTCTCCCATTCAGATAGTTCATTTGCAACTTCTTTAAAGATATTTAATATTATTTTTCTTTAATATGAAAGATACCATTTCCATGGAGAGTAGTCAGGAAAACAGAGCAACAGAAAATTATTAAAAACCTGAGAGATAGTCTAAACATCAGTCTAACAACACCAAAAATGAGTGAAACCTTTACTAATACCACTATTAACTTGCAGGAATCCAATATTTTCAACAAGGCATGCATCTAAACGATCTTTTCCAAAGAACCAGGCAAAACACCAAAACCTGTCAAAACAACTTCTATTACATCGAAATACCAAACTAATGTGATCCAGACCAGAGCTTCCCAGTAGCCAGATGGAGGACTGGTACCAGTATGTGGATCACCAGACCACAGCAATAGTGCAGTGTTCAGGATGTGTTAGTAACCTTACTGCTGAAATCTACCATTTTATTGACATTAGTGTAGTTAATGTTGTTATTTAGTATTTTGTATTCATAGCTCACCAATTCCAGTTCAATTTTAAGGCATTTCAGATATCTTGGCATACATCACATCTCTGCATGGTCACATGAATGTGTTTAAATTGCTGTATTCAGCAATGAAGAAAATGATGCTATTCACAAACATCTTCAAACAAAGAAAGAAAGAATGAAGACTAGAGCAAAAACAATATTAAGACAAACAACACTATTCAGTCAAAATAGCAGAAGTCTCCAAAAAGCCACATGTTCAGGAGAAAATCACCAGGAGAGCCATGTTTTTAGCAAATCGCCAAAAATCTTGTCTGATTTCCTGTATCTTCCCACCACTTACAGTTAATTCTTAAACTGCAGCCATTAAAAAGTGATGCCTCTTCTGTTACTCATGACACAATGATTACATCAGGGCATGATTGATTGGTGGGCCATGGCATCCTGACCATCTTGACTTTTACTCCTGGAATGAGCGTCTGGTGCTTTTCAGCACATTTCTACCCCTGCTCTTTTTCCTTTTGTGTCTTCTTCATGCCCTTGAGATTTTTTTTTTCATTTCACTTCTTAGTTCATCTTTGTCGTGCCCTCAGGGCCTTTTCCTGACACCCTCATAAGGGGGCTACACCCTCATTTCTGAAACAGCTGCTTTTGTAAAAATGCTGATACAAATGCTGTAAATTTGAATTTGATTGAACTGAAGTCTTTGTAAATGTTGGTCCACACCCATTTCATCACATACCTATGATGTTATTTTTTTTGTTTAGCCAGTTAACAACACCCGGCAATACCTGTGGTGGGGTATTTTGACCAAATCATCATGAGTGAAGCAATTATTTACTAATGTAACACTGATGTAATAAATCAGTCCATATTTTAAAGTATATTTTATGTTTTAAGTTACAGTATTATGTACTAAAATTACTCACAATAAGAATGTCTAGCCATTGTTGTGGTATTCAGATAATGCATCACATTTTCTTTGACTACAAAGTGTTTTTAGCTGTAGACACAAATGGTGTGTCTATTATGAGCAAATATACTATATATGTGGTTTTAGATAGTCCAGTCCAGATATGTAATTAATGCATCCAAATTTGTATATTCACATTTTACTTTACATATAATGTGATAAGTTCAGTCTCTTTGAAATTAACCGCTGCTATTTTAAAAAGCACATACGAAAAACAGCATGCCATGTTAGTCTAAAATCATGGCTTGCCTTGGTCCAAAAATGCAGAAAGGTGACCTAGATCCTAAAGGTTGCCCAAGGGACTGAACAAGTCATTCATCTGGAAGCTCTCCCCATATAAAGAACACGTACCGACCATTGAATTCTGTTGCAGGATGCTCACTGGCACCAACAATGCATTTTTGACATCTGACAGAAAGGCTCTCAGACCTTGGATTTTAGATTCAAGATCAAGGTTCCTTCTTTTTGTCACATACACAGTTATAGAAGTACAACATGTAGTGAAATGTAGCCCTGAAAGATCTATGAGAGTGTGTGTTGTGGTTACAATAAATTAAAGAAAACATTCAAGGCTAAAACTAGCTAATCAAAAACATGTTGAAAAAATATATTCAAATAAACATCACAAGAGTAAACAAGTGCAAACAAACATTTACAAGGTCTGAGGTGTGCAAATGTAACAGAATAGAGTATATAAAGTGTAGTATGCTAGTTGCTGTTTATGTATAAAGACACAAATAACAGACAGCAGATTGGTTAGATATGGTGAGTTCAGTTAGTTTTATAATGAACTGTTTGAAGTGATGGCATGTCGTGGTTAAGGAGTCTCATGGCCTGAGCATAAGTAAAAAAGGTTTTTAGGATCACTGAGAGGCCCAAAACTTCCTCAGCTAAAGTACTTCCTGGACAAAAGTACTGAGACACACCTGCCTTTCAGGGTTTGAGCTAGGCCCCTTACTTGACTGGACCGCACAGAGCCCTGACCTCAAGCCCATCCAGCACCTTTGGGATGAACTGGAACAGAGATGGTGAGCCAGACCTTCTCGTCCAACATCAGTGCCTGACCTGATAAATTCTCTACAGAATGAATGGGCACAAATTCCCACAGAAACACTCCGAAGTCTGTTGGAAAACTTTGCTAGAAGAGTGGAAGCTGTTGTAGCAGCAAAGGGGAGACCAACTCCATATTAAAGTCTATGTATTTGAATGAAATGTCATTAAAGTCCCTGCTGGTTTAATCGTTGGGTATCCCAATACTTTTGTCCATATAGTGTATGAGGCTGGGTGAAGGTGCCACGAAAGTTATGACCACTTTCCTTTATCCAAATTCTTGCCCCTGGCAATCTGTGCCCTGAGCAGTGAGAAAGAGCTGGTTGCCCTCAAGCTAAGCAACAAGTGAAATTTGGAAGGAGCAGCTGATAGGCCAGCGAAAACACAGATCCATCTACCGAGGAGTGATGTACAAAATCATGCATGTTCGAACCGCATCTTGTTAAAGAAAATGAGACCTTTGAATTTCAGTTGGGAATTCGTGGACATGGCCTTGTAGATATTATTTCACACTTCAGCAAGTCCCAGAAGCTGCTTTGAGCTCTCCAGATTAATAATGGTGGCCAAATTTGAAAAGGCTGAAAGTCTCCTAGTGTCCTCACAATAAATAATAGCAAAAGGATCTGAAAAATTGGGCTGAAACTGCAGCGACTGAAACATATTGCAAGTTTAACCTAAGAGATGCAATCAATAAAGGGAGTAAATGGATGGCTGCATTTAAATGTATTCGTTATGAGTTTGAAGCAGTTTTGGTGATGCCGTGAAAGCAGAAACAGGGGAAATGATTGGCCAGGCATTTGTGCTCAAAGGAAATCTCTCTCTCTTTCTCTCTCTCTCTCTCTCTCTCTCTCTCTCTCTCTCTCTCTCTCTCTCTCTCTCTCTCTCTCTCTCTCTCTCTCTCTTTTTCTCTCTCTCTCTCTTTCTCTCTCTCTCTCTCTCTCTCTCTCTCTCTCTCTCTCTGTAATGCTAGTTTGGGGCATATGGAGAGGGCAAAGTGGACATGGAATAAACGAGAGCAGTCAGGGGTCTAGACAGATTAATGAGCACGAGAGTCACCTTCTCCTGGCCTCTCGGCTCTTTGCTGATCCACGATAGGAAGATTAAAACGCTATTTTACGCTCTGACAGCGTATTGGCTAATGGATCATACACAGCCTTACGTTGTGCTTATTTACTCAATATTAAAATATCAGAAAGCCAGATGTGGCCTATAGTCTGTGTATTCTCCAGCAGGCAAGATGACTAATGGGTTGTTTAAGGACTGGCGCTGTAATGTAATGTAATGTTCTTTGGTACAGGGAAAATGCAGTATGTACAATAGCTCCACAGATAGCATCCTCAAATGCTGCATGTCAGAACAGATACTTATGGCATAAAATATAAATATATAAAAATAAAAAATATGAAAATTTGGCATCACTTGTATTAATAATTGCTTGTAAATGTTTTCTCCCAATATTTTCTGACTTTTGAAATGCAAGGCATTATGCATCTTAACCTCATTGCAACTTCATTCTTGATGTTCTACAGCTTTCCTAGTATTTTTAGAATCCTCCACCTCAGTGGCTTTCAGTCTGTAGGCCACGCTCCACCAGTGGCCCATGGTGTTACTGATAAGGAGCCACTGCCTTCAGGGTTTTTTCCATAAAACTTATTATGTGATGTATGATATGATATTTTGGTGTTTTTATTACTTTGTATGATAAGTTGACTGGCTCCGCTGATTATTGTGCTATATTTTAATCTCCTTTTACTGCAGAAGTTATAGTAGACAGGTGATAAGCATTAATATTTGTGCTACGGCACCATTTTTCGGCAAGGCAGCATAATTGGTCAGAACAACCGTGCTTGTATGTACATTGTCTTAAACTGCGCCTTACAGACGAACTTAGTTCTATCATTGTTCTTGCTGAAGCATTTTTTTCCCCACAGCATATTAGGTCATATTTTTTATTGCTGTGTCCATTACTGCACATGAACAGTGCAGAAACAATAAAATAGTTAAAAGAGACAAAGAAAGTCTGTAATGTTGATTATTCATTCACTCATATGCCAAAATTCATTACAATTTTTTAAAATACTTTTACAGCAAAAATGTGTGTGAATAATCTAGATTAATTAATCACAGAGCTTGTAATTAACTAGATTATTTTTCTAATCATCTGGCACCCCTAATTATTACATAAACTCACACAAAGGATAAGTAGAGCTCAAGGCCAAAATTAAAAGAAAAACATAGGCACTTTAATAATGATTTAAAACTTTTGAACCAAAATATACATTTTGCAGCGTATTCTTCCCTGCATCCTTTCCATCTGGATTATAAGTAGAGCTTAAAGTTTGGTCTGAGTTCAAAGCCAACCCCAGTGTTAACAGATCAAGTAAAAGTCTATTTTTGTTATGATGCCACCCGCTAAATTAAGTAAAGTGGACCCTTATAGTCGCGTGTGAACCCACCACACCACACCACAGCACACAGTGTGAACAATGTGAAAGTCTTCCTCTGCATTTAACCCGTTCACCCAGTGAAGCAGTGGGCAGCCAGAAACACAGCACCGGGGGAGCAGTATGTGAAGACAGTCTCTTGCTCAAGGGTGCCTCAGTGGTGCCACTAGCAGTCCTGGGATTTGAACCCACAACCGCCTGATCACAGGGGGAACTCTCTAACCACCAGGCCACCAACTGCCCCAATTGTATTAACAATAGCCATCATCACATTATAAATAACCCAAGTAAAAAATAACTAACCCAATGATCAGACTACAAGTGAATTCACTAATCAGTGCCTTCACACAAAATCTCCAACATACTAGAGCAAATAAAAGTAGGAAAGTAAAGAGGAAAGCCAAAGCGGTGGTAAATACAAAGTAAAATTTGTTAAAGGTAAGAGAAGAGCTATGAGAAGCCTGAACGTGAAATGATGCTGGAGCATAACCTGAACAGTCAGGTCCCGTCGAGTTCAGACAAATATTTCAAGCTCTAATTATGAGCAAAGGATGGTGCTGACGCACGGGCCTGTGGTCAGATTAGCTTCCGCCTTGCTAGTTCACACGCTAGGCAGGGCCCTCATTCATGCACCCGCTTGCTCTGGCCAGGGGCAAGTACACTGCGTATGGGGTCTCACACCCTCAGCGCGGATGACCTTGTTGTCTTCATTCACCATACAACATCAAGCCAGGACTGTGCTACTCACAAAAAAAACCATTTGCCTGTCCTCCTCCTCGCTTTCCAGCTGTACATGTTTGATTAAGTGTGAATTATAAGTGTGTAGGGGGGTGGGATAATGATGCCTTTATAGCACATTAGCAGAGCCTCAGGTGGCATCTTCACTTAGCGTTCTGGAGTGTAACTGACCTACTGCTGTATTCCATAAAAGCCCAATAGCTGGAAAATTGAGATGTCTCCGCAAGATGGATGGTCATTCTCACTTGAATGTTCCCTCAATACAATATTCCGCCCTGTCAGATTGCGTTTCGTGCAACTAAACCAAGACAAATGAGCAGCACGCACCCAAGAACAACTTAATATTAGGCCCAGCTACAAATGATGGCGTGAGATGGCCATTTGTCATATCTGTCATCTCAATGTGTGTGGCGGACACGCATAAACATGCATATTGTCGACGCTGAAATATTATCTATTTTTTTTGGGAGGTATGTGTGTGTGTTTGATGCCTTTATGTTATGGTGTGAATGTGATTATGTAATTTTCCCCTCATTTTCTGGTGTTTCCAGCAGATCTTGTCATGTGTCCAACATCAAAACATGCATGCATCGAGGATGGTGGGTGATGCATACATTACTAGGAGGCTTTCGGCACATTGGTGTCTGCTTCCACCCCTCCCTCTTCGAACATGAGGCTCTAAACATGACCTTTTGTCTTATTCCCTCCTTCTTTATTATGGCCAGTGGCAGAGATGTCTCATGCCACAACAACAAGCTCTTTCTTTAGTGTGAATGTGAAAAACCTGTCTTGTGCTCATCATGCTCCATGCAACAACAACTCCAGTGTTTAAAGCAAAACATTTGAGGTCGTAACAAAAGTCTGCTACTAGCCTCATGCCATGTATGCGTGCTCTCCAGCCAAGCCAAGGGCATTTTATTTATTCAATTATTTTCCTTTTACGAAGGGACTTAAATTGTTTCATTGTAATTGAGACTTTTAGAGTGGGAATGGCTTTGCTAGTATTAAGAAGTGAACTTTTGCCACTAAAACATTTATAGTAGCCAAACATGGCCAAATACTTTTAATGCTGATCTGTTCTTGACTTCCAAACTGGATTTGCAAGAACTGCAGGGAAGCAGATGTCGGAGCTTTGAACTTTATTTACTGAAAACACAGCTCTCCAGCTATAGTAAACATTACATGGGCGGAACTGTATTTGTCGTTTCTGGTAAAAATGACAGTCATGTTATCTATTATTGCATGTGCAAATATATCATATTTCAGCATACCTCTTCAAATCTATTCGAATTGGAATTAAAATGAAATTGTCTATATCGCAGAAAACCAAACTGTACTTGCTTTTTTGACATGGAACAGTTTACCATAGTACATGAGTACTGTTTACTCTCAGTTCAGACGAAGTTGCACAACCAGCCTGTTTTGAATGGACTGTTTTTGTAAGGTCACAGAAACTAAATAATTATATCTTCATAAATATATATTTTCAGCTTACAGCAGTTTAGGCCTGTCCATTCATGATCAAAGCAATCTACTCATTCATGAGGAATATTATGAATATAAATATATAATGTGATGTTAAAAGAAGTACTTCTGAACAGACTGTTTTTTGAATGAGGGCAGCCAATCAGAGCTGGACTAATTTACAAATATCTGCACAGTAACAATAATAACAAAGTAACATAATGTACAGTAACAAAAACAATGTACATATAATATAAGAGGGACTGGAAATAGTTATGTAACAATGACATTTATGATACAAAAAACACCCAAATGTACTTCAGGGAAGAAAATATCCCACGACCCTTCAAATATACTAGAAATTCATCTCCGTGGCAGAACAGTTTTTGGACCATCATGTTAGTTTAATCTTCTTTTTTCTCACTTTCCTATCAGGTTGCCATTAGTAAAAGGTTATGCGGAGTAGCAATTGGTCTCTTTCTTTCCTCTTTAAAAAGTGAATCTAACTAATGATCTTTCTAGCTGAATGAATCCTATTAGAGCAGTCATTTGCCTGGGCTTTTGAACAGTATTGCCCTTTTACAGTAAGTCTGAATAAGTTTAGAGTCTGATGCAGCGATGCCAAATAAATCACACATACAGTATATTTTCCAGAGAGCGCCCCGGCAGTTTGTTCCCTGCTGAAAGCACAGGTCCCCTGCTGACAGGCTAGAGGCCGTGCGCAAATTTTATGACCTATAAATGGCCTCAACAAGATATGATTTAGTGAAACACAATTGTGTTGACAGTTTAACGACCAGCACTGCTGCTCCATGTACAGCTCTGTTTGCACTGGGGTGTGACTTTTAACACATACTCCCTCTAACGTCCTCATACGGCCTGAGAGGAGCGTATTCCTGCTGCTCTGAAAACAGTTCTGGGGTTCCTGTTCACCATATGTAACAGTGGAATTTGGTTAATGGAAACAGGTCCTAGATCAGGTTAAAAGCGCAGTCCGACAGCACTGTACTAAAAGGAACAATATGCATTATGATGAATCATTACAGACGCTCATGACTCACACCCTCACTGATGGTTCGTAATTCATTCCAAAGGTGCCATTTTAATGACCTTGCTTACCTTTAGGACTGTAACATAATTACAAAGCCAATTACACTAAAATCAGAGCTCTAGGCAGAGACATGAACACTGAGTACCAGTAGAAAACAATTAAGAAGGGACGAGGTGAATTTACATACAGGATTCCTAGATTTTTTTGTAGGAAAGTGATTAATTAACAGTGAAGCAAAGGGGGGAAAAGAGGGTATTGTTTCTTTCTGCATGATTGGTGTTTTGCTTCTTGAAGGACTGTAGAAATGAGGAGAAAACACACAGAGACATTTGTTATTTTTTATTAATGGCCATAGACCGCACCAAGGCATGGGTTTTGAATAAGCTGCTATAGAAACAACAGGAGCTGCAGACTTCAATTTGTTTTGCAGTCAGACCATCTTTTAATAAAATGCAAATTTAAAGAGAGAGCCACAATTACTGCATCTCTTAATGGCACCTGTTGCAGAAGCAGCCAAGTCATTCTGGTTTTATGTAATATAACATGGCCATGTTCTTATTACTACTATGTTAGATTACTCGGTCATTACTGGAAAAATGTACCACATCGAATGGAAGACTTGTGTCAGTTGAACTATTTCAGCATACTTTGATCAATTTTGGAGACTTCAAGATTGTCCACCCAGTCAGTAGTATACTCCAAATCAAGGTATTGTTGTGACACATTTACATGAGGCCCCAAAAAACTATTTAAAAAGAAAATTCAAACTTCAAAGATCTGAATTTTTCTAGATGTCCTCTAACAATAATGTTTTCAGCTGTTTCAGACACTTTCAGTGGCAGTGTAGATTGGAAGCCACACTTGCAGACAGATAATTGTCATATAGTTCAGTATACAATGTTCATGTCTGCCAGTTTTCTAAACACAGATAAAGGAAGCTGAGGCAATTCAGTGCACAGTGCTAAGATAATATTGCCTTAAATGGCTCGTAATCACAGATCCACACTGCTGCAATTAGGACACACCATATAAACACCCTTTGCCATTTTCCTCCACTCCAGTCCTATGATGCATGTAAGTGGTTGGGGCTGAATTATTATGGGCTAATTATACATCCAATTACACCTCTATCCGGCTCCTCTCATCTCTCGGAGATTTGTGCTGATGACATCAGGGGTGTGCTCCCGTGTCAGGATACAGCTGCACAGACTGCTCAATGTGTTCTAAGTTTTGAAACTACTTCCAGTGCCTCTGTAGATCCTGCCTGAAGACCCCAAATGCCTTAATGATATTCTGACTGTCAGTACATGAAAATAGGTGGAATTAATATGCGGACTTGTAGAACTGTCAGCCATGACATTGACTGTTTCTCCAAACAGCACTTCTGTGAAGTATTGGCAGTAGCCATGGACATTCTGAAACAAGGAAGAGCTGCAAATGTGGACCTTATTCCTACCAGTGGATCAACAGTGACCTATTTCCTGCGTTGCTATTGACTGTCCACTCATTGACCAGCGCCTACAAACTACACATGCTGTTCCGTGCCTGAAAATTGGCTCGGGTTCATGCAGCTTTGTACATAGCTAAATTACTCGTATGATGCTCATTGGGTGATGCTAGCAGACAAAGTTACAATCCATGTCAATAAGGGCCCTGTCAGAAATGAACACAGTTGTTAGCAGCGCTGACCAGCATTGTATGTTTGCTATGAATATCAATCAATTGCTTGCTGGCGATGAGTGCTAGTGGCGAAAAGGGCCCATTAGTGCATAGGGCCATGAGTGCTTATGTCAGTGAAGCGTGAGAGAATGTGCCTGGGCCAGATGGTGAGGAGGGCGGACTGAGAAATGCTCACCACCCCTGGCCTGTACTCTGATGACCATGTTGGTTTGACCTTATTTCAAGCCTCATTATGAGCTCTGATTTAAAAGAACTAGTCATATATTGGGCAGAAGCTTACAGTATGTGCTGTCTGGATGCTTTATTCTTGAACACCAGTACTTTCAGAGCCCAGCCGAGTCTGAGATTGTTTCTGGACTGATTACTAGCAGAAAAGAAATAAATGTTCCTGAATATTTTGCCTCATTTTGTTTTCTATTTCCCTGCTGAGCCACTAGGATCACTGATCAAACATACGCGCTATATGTTCAGACACTAATGTTAGTCAGCCTCCCTCTCACCATTGGACTTTCCAGTTCGCCCTCAGAGCCCGTGGTCTTTTAAATAGCTTTTTCATTTAGGAATTTGTCCATTTCATTCCTCCGAGGTAATTTCCCCCACGCTCTTCAACTGGCTCAGTGTGAGGTGTAATTTGTCTCCAAAAAGCAATAAAGCCTCTTATTTGTTATTTGTGTTCCTTGAGACTCAACTGTGCAATTATCTGCAATCACCTTCTCGAGGAGCTTCAGCACAGCTAGAGCCTCCTTCTCTCATGCAAGGTGAGCAGACAAAACTAGTCTATACTTGGGTACTAATGTTTCTTGGCTGGTACGTATAGGATGCTAGACTTTCCATCTCAAGTAGAACTTGAGTTCTATTTATATTTCCGTTTTGAAGTTTGCCATCATAGTTTTTCCCTTACCCACTTGCATTAATGTGATCCACTTTGATTTTTGAGATAAATTTAGTTGAGAGAATTCATCTGAGGGCAACTGACTCAGCTATTCCAAACGAGTCTGCACAGAGGAATGTAGATCAGAAAAGTTTTGATCTTTTCAAACTTCAAGCATCAAAGCTGACTGAATGTCTTAATTCCTCTTTCAAACTCAAGTCTGAAGCTGAACTTTGCATATTACCCTTCTAGCCTAAATCCCCATTCTTATATTGCAGTGATGTTCTTTTTCCCCACTAGCCAGGAAATGTGAGAAGTTTGGCTGTGGATGTGCAGTTGTCAAGTTGGGGATGAGCGTGTCAGTGCGTGACTGTGCCCAAAGCTAGCTAGCTTTGTTTGTTCTCACAGTGTCTCATGTGTGATGAGACTCTGCTGGTTTATTTATAGCTGCACTCTCGTTTCTAATTAGGTAGAGCCTACAAACTATTGTTGTCCTGTGTCACTGGTCTTGCTTTCCCATTAACATGATTACCTTGTGCTGTGAGTGTGTGTTCGTGTGTATCTGTATGTGTGTGTCTGTGTGTGTGTGTTTGGAAGTAAATTAATGTCATTTCAAATTATTAAATTGCACAAGAAAGCTTCAGCACATATCCACATTTCTAGCACTTTAAAGTGCACATTGCTGCCACTCATTAGGCTGTATAGATCAAACTCATTATACTGAACACATAACAGTGCATGACAGTCCACACCCACATGTGTGTGTGTGTGTGTGTGTATGGTGTGAGCATGTACATACATACATACACACACATGCTCACACAACACCAAAGTAACAAACTACCCCAAAACAAAACTGTACTGCCTTGACGTGTCTGGAACAACTGCAGTCCAGCTCCACAATAATGGCTATTTCTGTTCCTGCACAGACAGCTGATTGAATTAGTCAACAATCAGCAGACCGACACGCAGCCCGGTGTACATTATGACCCCTACCAGCCTGCCTCACACCGGCAAACATGACTATCTGAGAAATAAAAGAAACTAGTTCCTCTTATACATAGCAGTACAGCAGTAGACACAATACATTTGAGTGTGGATGCATACTTACAGTAGTGGAGAGGACTGCAGGAGAGAAGCAGAAGCCAGTCTCTCGCTGCACTGCTGCCACTGAGAGAGTGAGAGGAAGAGGCGGGGGGGGGGGCCTCCAGCTCTGTGGCAGCAGACGCAGATAATCCACAACTGGACGTGTGTTATTTAGAAGGCGTGAAGTGGACGCAGTCTTGTCCCCCCGTCTCCACAGGCTGCTCCTCTCTCCTCTACCCTTCTCCTTGCCTTCATCCAACGTCCACCTACCTCCAACTCCTGTCAGGAGAAGAAAGACAGAGATATACAGAGAGTGTGGGGGGGGGTGGGGGGGTAGAGAAAAACACAACTGAAAATATAAAAGAAAAAAAATACAGGAAGCAAATGTGTCTCTCTGAAGGATTTTATAATCAGCCTCAGTCTCCACCTCCACTTGGCTGTCTCCCCGCCCCTATTGTTATAGCAACAGCCAA
Source organism: Brachyalestes nurse (assembly GCA_037974405.1). Taxonomy (NCBI): domain Eukaryota; kingdom Metazoa; phylum Chordata; class Actinopteri; order Characiformes; family Alestidae; genus Brachyalestes; species Brachyalestes nurse. The sequence goes on from JBBPCY010000136.1 coordinate 11,365,604, forward strand.
TCAGGGAGCCTCGTCGCACGAGCCTTCTCTGCCTGCAGCAAGGCTGTGATTCTCTTACACCAGCTAATGCAATATGGCTGGGTATGTATATGTGAAGTGTGTGTGTGTGTGTGTGTGTGTGTGTGTGTGTGTGTGTGTTCGTGCACTTGTGTATGTGTGACTTCTTTAAATAGCAAATATGACCACTGACTACTGCTTCAGGCTCTGAATGCACTTTTTCTCTGTCCTCTCTCTCTCTCTCTCTCCCTCTCTCTTTCACACAGACACACACACACACACACATGCTCCCATACACACACACATTGAAATCTCTTCACTGGAGTTATAGGTCCATTTTGAGCCATGTAATTACATGAAAATAATGCACATTAGACGTAATAGCTTGGTGAGCAATGAAAGCAAGACATTATGTGAGTGTTTGTCTAAGAAAAGTTATCATTACTTTGGGAGTTGTGGAACTGTGAAAACATCTGAGATTATTGTCACTGATAATTAGCTAAAACATTTTTATAGCCTATTAGTTTTGAGAACAAAGAATCTCCCATTATGAGAGATAATCGTATTTTCTCTCGGAGCGTGGAAGTGTTCAAAAGCACCAGCCAACATTACAAAAGATAATAAACCCCCCTACAGTATGCAAGCATGACACAATAAGAGGCAAGGAGTTACATAACCTCTTACTGAATGCATCTGAGTAAAATATTATAGCACAAAGCAACAACCAGCACCTGCAATACAATGTTAAAACAAAATAAGCACTTCTAATTAAGTGTTAGAAGCTGCCTCAAGGATACCCTGCAGCAGGGTTCTTCAATTCTAGTCCTGCACCAATTGTCAGCACAGTCTAGTGATTTCCACTGCTCAAACACACCTGATTCAACTCATCTGTCATTTGCCAGGTTTAGTGGGTGTTTTGGAGCAGGGAAAACATCAAACTGTGCCAGACATTGGCCCACCTGGAATTGAAGAACCATAGTTTAGAGCAAGTAAATAGAAATAGTAATGTGAGATTCCGAGGAAGCACATATTAGCCTTCACACTTCTAGTGTCTGTGGTATTATGTGTATGGGGAATTCTAGCTAGTGGGTGAAATGGGCATGACTAAAATGGGCAAAATTGAAAAAGTAAAAATAAATATTCACATATATTTGTTTGTTTGCCTAATTGACATCAAATGAAATTAGTGTTCTCATTTCACTTTATCAGTATCATCCCTGGTAATGGTGCTTATGCAGCATCAGTATCAGAAATAAAGAATACTGATATCATTGAACAATTTGATGCATGTGTTACTGAGTGGTGGATGGGGCTTAACTGAAGTAAGCAGCCTCTCAGAGAATTGTTTCACACGTGGAGTAGAGTAAAAATAATTAATGCAAAACTTTAACAGAAATATTTTAAGGGCTTTAGTGCATTAACTTTGTGTAGTGGTCTGCAAAAACCCAAAAATGATTTTATCTAAAATAAAGTTTAATAACATTTTGATTGTGTATTTCTGTAATTTCTGAAATTCAAATCAGTGTTTATGAAGAGCTTGCGGTTTTTAGTGTGTTTTTTAAAAAGAAAACCTTTTTTAAGACATAGATGAAGCAACGCACCAGTTAGCAGGCTAGCCTTAGCATACATGGTACAATTGTCTTACGCTTCTGTATGAAGAAAAAGCTCAACAGGTAATTTAGTTACATAGAAGTAATAGCTGTGTGTGTGTGTGTGTGTGTGTGTGTGTGTGTGTGTGTGTGTGTGTGTGTGTGTGTGTGTGTGTGTGTGTGTGTGTGCACATGCAAATGCAAGTTGCCTCATCACAGTAGGGTAGAAAATTCCCAGATGTTTGGTTGATCCCATTCTTATTAACATGAACAATGCTGTCATTTTAAATGAACCGAAAGAGCCACTGACTGTGAAAGATTACTATTTCACAGTCAGAACAAAACGGAAAGTGAAACTGAAACGGATGAGTAACAGAACAGTGCCTCCTCATGAAACAAAAATTTGATGGAATACATTGGGATATTGGGACAGCTCATGAGCCAAAGCAGACCATATCATCTGTCAAAAATGGTGAAGGCAGTGTTATGGCATACGCATGTATGGCTGCCAGTGGAACTGGCTCACTGGTGTTTATTGATGGTGTGACTGACAGAAGTAGCAGGATGAATTCTTAAGTGTATATGGCTACACCCTCTGCTCAGATTCAGCCAAATGCTGTGAAACTGATTGGAAGGCTCTTTACAAAGCAAGTGAGTTACTGAAACAAAATGGAAGGCAGAAAGACCAACAAACAAACAGCAACTGAAAGCTTGGAAAAGCATCGCAAGATAGGAAACTCTGCATTTGTGATATCCATGAGTTCTAGACTTCAGGAAGTTATTGGCAGCTAAAGATTTTCATCCAATTATTAAAACAATACATGTACACTGCCCTCCAATTATTGGCACCCCTGGTTAAGATGTGTTAAAAGCCTTAACATAAATTCAATTTTTATTGCAGAAGCATACTCTCATACTGAAATTTGTAGAAAAATGTAACCTTCAACTCAAGTGAATTTTAAGGGGAAAAAAATCCCTGACTAAGAAATAATTATTTTTTCATACTATCACCTGTTCCACAATTATTGGCACCCCTAACAATTCCTAGAGAGTATTTCTGTCATTTCTAGAGTAGTTTGCAAAGTTGATCAGAGTATCTAGGAACATTTAATTAGTAATTCATCACTTCATGGTTCCCTGGGGTATAAATATGACGGGACACAGAGGCCATTTCTCTTATCCACTCTTCAACATGGGAAAGACAAAGGAA
>JBBPCY010000136.1:11370976-11384517 GCA_037974405.1 Brachyalestes nurse
TATTGTGGAGATTTCCTAAAATATAGTTATGAGGAATAAGGTATATTCATATGATAGAGCTACCTCAGGGCTTCTTAGTTTGCTAAGAGATAAAATACAGGGTTAATAGCCTGACCTTGTCATCACCAGAGACGGGCTACTGTGGCCTGTACTAGCCAGCTTGCCTATCTAGCTGGTGTTAGCCTCCTATCTAACTGACTTTCAGCATAATTAACTAATTCACATAATCTGCAAAGCTGAAAACTCACTACCAGAGTGTCTAACTTGCTGGCTTAAATAATTTCTGCAGCTGCAGTAAAATTTTATTTAAGAAATTGCAAGGTTAGCTGCAGTGAGACAAAACAGAACAAAGAGAGGAAGACAATACAATCGAACAGCTGCACAAACCAGAAATCAGAATCTAAAAACGTTACTGATCCCCGAGGAAATTGCAAATACATATTGTAAAAGGAACATGTTTATACTGATGTAGCACAGTGTATTGATCCTAGTGTCATGCTGCTTGTGGCATTGTGATGTGTGACATTAATAGTACAGTAAATTTACATTGTACCCATTGTACCAAAACCATATACCAATGTAGAACACTAGAGTTATAGCCTGTTTTTAAATCAGCCTGTTCAAATGCACAGTGTTTTTTATATTTTATCATAATTGTCATCTGAATACATCAATAATTACCATGCTGATATGAAACATGCTTGTAAAACATAGGCAAATAGACTTAATGTATTACCATTAAATTTCTGCAATTACATTTATTTTCCCTACATTTCATGTATTTCATCTATTTTGTTGTTAGGTTTCCATTCCAGTGTGGGTTTATTTGCAGATAAAATAATTCAAAATGCATTGAGAGTTCTCAGAATTTCACGATTCTAGATAAGGTTCATTACAAGCATTCAGGGATATCAATGTTCACTTACATTGTTATGATATGATAATGAATTGTACGTAGAACTTTACTCTTTTGAAAGTGAAGTGCTTAATTCTCAGTGTCTTAAACTGTTGAAAGCAGATAGAATTTGTAATCTGTTGAATAATTTCCCGTCTTTCGTTAAAAGCATCACAAAAATGCAATGCTGACAAGTAATCAGAGGTGTTGCATGTGACCTGATTATGCTTGAATTGCATTGTGTAATTGTCAAGAGTCACAAAAATTATGCAGTTTAAAGCCTTCAAAAATAGTTTCTGGGAAGTTTCACCTTTCTTTAAAGTTTTTCACCAAAAAACACCTAAGGCTTATTATCATATACTCAATAATCTACTCTGAGCTGTTCCGAACTTTGGAGTGATTAGTTACTGTTGTCATGTGGCTCTCACTAAGTTCAGCTTCACGTGAGTCTGAGCAAGCCAGTGCGAATGGCAGGGCTCCATTGCACAGGGTAGATAAGTATCATGCTAATGAACACGATTTGGAGGAGTACACCTGTTCTGCTTTTGTTTTGAGACAGAGGGATGGAGCCAAGGAGGCAGAAGACTTTCTGCTGAGTCTTTTATGTAAATGTTGAAAATCTGTGGAAGTTTACAGCCTTTTTGGACTGGTGACCCATAATCAGGAAACAGGGTCATGGACGGATGCTAATCATTGGATTAATTACTCTGAAATGGAGTTGAAACAAATCACTCTTTGTGGGTTTTTGGCCTGTTCCAGAAAAGAAATTAATCACAGCACATGGGTCGTTGAGGCCGTGTGCAGTAAATGTACTGCAAAGTAGTGCTGTAAGGTTTCCCACAGAACCAAAGTGCCACATAGGTATTTGTGGCATGTTACTGGAGGAGAAGAACAGATTAAAAGGCATGAAAAGCCACTTTTGACTCAACATTACAGGGATATATATTTAGTTCCTTTTTTTGATAACATGACTGACATACAAATATGCTATATAACCCATACATCATATTTTAGGCTCGTGTCTTGTATTTTTTTTTTTTGCACTTTTCCTGGGTTTCCCTTATTAGATTTGTGTGGATATATGTACCAAAACATAATTTGTTTTTACATTAGCATTTTACAACCTTTTAACTTTATCCTTTAGAATGGAACAGGATTTTTCGCTGTTGATTTATGTAAATAGCCTCTGTTCTGATTGGCTGTCCTGTATTACACTCCATATGACTTCAGCATGAATGGTGAACTGCTGTGGTCAAGTGGGACAATATACACGGATCAGCCACAACATTAAAACCCCTGACAGAGAAAGTTATTAACTCTGATTGACTGTCAAATCTCTGAGGCTGATGTCTTGAAATCCGAAACAAATGTATGTGTATGTTTATAAGGATAAAAACGACTCTAACAAGGGCCACATTGTAATGGTCACACACCTGGCTCAGAGCATGTCCAAAACAGGTCTTATGGGGTTGTCATAAGTTAATACCTGCCAAAAGTAAAGAAAACCAGAGAACCAGTGACAGGGTCAAGGCTCGGCCATCTAGTCCGATCTAAATAAAGAGCTACTGCAGCACAAACTGCTGAAAATGTTAATACTGGTTACAAATGAAAGGTCAGAACAAAACAACTTTCTGTCTGAATGCATCACTTCCTTGGGGAAGAGATGGCATTAGGACAAACTTTGGGAAGAAGCCTAGCTGGCGGAGGCAGTGTAAGCTGTTTTATATTTGAATGTAATACATTTGTTCTTGTGAGGTGATGTAAACAATGATTACTTGCATTAGGTGTAGCATCTATAAAGAGAAGCATAAAAAGAAGTAGAGAACACTATTATCTTTATTGTAATACTTTGTTATACTAAATTATAACTTAATTATGTTTTATATTTAGCATTTTTACTGCCAATGAGAATCACCTAATTATATACTACATAGATCTTTTTATTTGAGAAACACAAGATTTTTCATGGCATGGGACTTTTCACAGTCAGAAAAATGCAATAACTTGCACCTCATCTGTGTGGATCATGTTAGACGAGGTCTCTTGTAGAAAGAGTTGACTCTTACTTGAAGCAGTAAACAGAAGAGCATGTTGTCGTACAGCTCATTTGCATTAATTCTGTTCATTACTGCTCTTTCATGCGATGTTTTGGGTGAATTATCGACAAATGCATCTCAGCCTGGAGCTGAAAAAGTGAATGAGTGGCTGCACTAAGTCATTTAGAGCCTCTGTGAATAATTTTAATAGCATAATAAGACAAGCATATGAACAAGCTTTAAAAAAGGATTTTGTCAGCTTTGACCTTGACGAGGAATGGCCTGAGAGATCAGAAGATTGAGAGAAAGGTAAAGGGAGAGAGAGAGCGAGACAGACAACAACGTTGAGAAAGTGAGTTTAAAAAAAAATCTCTCTCTCCAGGCAACAGGGCGAGATCTGATTAGATCAGTAATGCCCTTCAGCGTGGACCGGGGACCAAGCGCGGCCGAACAAACGTTCCAGAAAATGAAAATCTATTTCAGGAGGGTGCTGGCACCACACGGCCGGGTTAATATTTAATGAACAAACAGGAATGTGATGTGGAGGCAGGCTTTAGTGGCCCACCGTGTTTACACAGGAGCAATCTGCAGCTTTTTAAAGAGCCAGTTTGATTTATGGTAGAGTGGGGGGGTGGTGGAAAAAAGAAGGGACACCCTGGGATAGGGACACCTCTGATGGAGCTCTTTGCTATAGAAATGAAGAGTCAGCACATTGACTGGATAACAAGACACTTCATCAAGCTCTCCCTTGCGAGAGAGCTTGTTTCAGCGCCTTTGTATTGATTCCATTCCATCCTGCTCACATTCGGCAGTGTTGTCTTCGTGGTGGTGTTTGCAGATTTAAGAGGCACCATATGGAGTGCAAGGTGTGCTAGTAACTCCATTGGAAAGAACAGACACTGTTCCTATGCATGTCTGCATGAACAGCTTGCTTATGGGTTGTATAAACACGACTGCATATAAAAGCTTGGTGAATTAACTTATTTCGCTGATTTTCTGAGAAAAAAAAATAAAAATAAAGATGCAACCTTTGCAGAGAACACTATTTTCTTTTGTATCTTCTGTATATGTGCTGTATTTAACATATTGGGAGAAATAAAACATAAACATGGCCTGTGCAAATGTAATGGCACATATCTTTTCATATCATATCCGGAGGATATGAATTTATTTCACGTCCTGGAAAGTTCAAGCTTTTGCATACAGCTGTCTATGTCAGTAGGTTAGATAGAACTGAACTTTCTGAAACTAAATTTACATGTAAAATACAGATGCTTATCACAGATAATCTAAACGACTTAGTTCCAGAAACCCCAACTAAAAACATTAGCACAACCGCTGAAAATGCAATTGCCCACCGCTGCTCTGAAAACCCCCTAAAGTGAATAAATTCACTTCGCAGTATGGCCCAAGAGAACATAATCATACTGTGGGTAAAAAATAAAGTCTCCAGGTGATTATTCTCTTGTTGGAAATTCTATCTGAATCCAACTGTGAGGTGAGCAAGTAAGAAAGAAACAAAAGTGCTCTCTTCAGGTTGGTTTGTATCCATATTGACAGCAGGGATCTGGGTGAGCACATACCCAGATTAGTGAGGCTCTCTGTATGCGAGCTGCAGGCATACATAGTTCAATGAAGGCCAATTACTACGCCTCTGTGTTCCCTCTGATGACCTTGGAGCCAATAAAAGGGCCTTTATCGCATCGTGATGTCATCGTTCGGTTACACCGCGTGAGGCTGATAGATTGTCGCACTCCACAACAATGGCAATTTCACACTCGGAGCTGCGGGTGACCCCCGCATTTCTAGAAATAAGGCTGAGTTTAGTCACCCTTTTTCTTAAGGAGAACAAGTACAAATGAAAATGTTGCATACATTTGAGATAATAGCTACTTAACCTTTCATAAACCACAATGTGCTATATAGCCTCTGGTCTTTAAATGCACAGTCTATGCTGATTTGTGAAGGTGGTTTGAAATGATATTCTTCATTACATATCACAGACTTCTAAACTGCTTGTCTCAGACGATCTGGAAGCAGGCAGAGGGATGGGAAATAAGGCATTCCTATCGTTCTGCCTTTCCTTTTTTATGGGGGGAAAAATCCTCTCATCTTTATTGTGACACAGATGGCACAATCTGAAAGTTAGAACAGTACAGAGCTCCCAATCTGCCTCCTAAAGCGTTTGTTCCCTAATCTCTATCATGACTTTGTGGCTCACACGTCTTCGCACTGTTCTTCGGTGACAGCTCACCGAGGCTGCCGGATAAAAGGTAGCAGCTTTGGCAAGCTCACGCAAACAAAGGCGTCAGCTGTGCTTTGAATTATGCACGTTCAAGCCTTAATAAAGGAGCTCTGGATCGATTTAAGATGAAAAAAAGCAAAAGAGACAAAGGACAAAAGAGATGAAAGAAAGAGCCCCTCCATGAAGACAGAGGTCTATTCATAGGCCGCTCCGCCATTAACACTGTAGTTTTCATTCAGAGAGGTCACTTTACTGATTAATGCGCAGATACTACATAGAGTGATGCCTAGCTCAGCAAAGCCAGGAATCCCAGTTTTGTCTTCTCTAACCCCCAGCTGCTCTAACACACCTCATTCAGCCCAAAACACATTTGCTAGAGGTGTGATACACCAAAGAACTGCGCAGAACAGGTGGACTGCAGTGGGAAAACAGTGGGCAAGAATTCTCCTACAGTCTAGACATGCCTAGATATATTGATCTAACTGGTCCTCTTCTTTAAACTTGTCTACATTGTTCTAAAGATTAGTTTAGGGTTTAGCCAATCCAATTAACATTGTACATCACATAAACGTTGCATATGCTCTCACTAATCCTACCTTAAGGGTAGACTGTAACTCATCTGTTGATTCACAATTGACAAGCATCCTGCAGTTGCCCATCAATGGCCACTGCTGTAATGATAATAATCCACCACCCAAATAATATCAGCTCAACAGAAATGTACGAACATACATTTCCACACTATACAGTGTGGCTGACAAATGATGATGGATCCATCTATATATTGGTCATACAAGGTAGGGAGGAGCCTATGAATTCCTCATTTGAAGCCATTGCTGTGGCGTTGATGTTCTTTTATATCTGCAGTGCTAAAAGCAACCTAGCCAAGTTGTGCTTCCTGACTGAAGGTTTAAGATCCTATCTCCCCAGTGTGCTGTCTGGATTTCGACTGACTGTGCTGCCTGGTTTGGCTGCGTTGGCGGTAGTTCTAATTAAACCGAGAACTCGTGGCTTATTATAGCGTGTGTACAGCCCCATGCCTGCTACTGTGTGAATGGTCTGAACGGTGAGATAATTATTGCCAGCTTCTGTGGAACATTCCTTTACAGTTTTTCTCCTTTTAGCAGTGGAAAGGAAGATGAAACAACTCCCCCAGAGACTGCGAGGCATTTAGTTCCTTCTGTAGAAAGTTTATAATCTAGTCTGTTCTGAACTTCGCCACACGACGGTGTAGAGAATTGCGTGACGTGGGAGGCTGAGGTTCAATTCAGGATCCAAAATCAAATTCTGTTGCGTAAGTGTACCTCCAGCATAAATTGTGCGAGGCTGTGCCGAAGTGAACATTGTTCTTTAAAGTCTCTCTCTCGCATGAACGGCAGAACGGAGATGTAACTGTGTTCATTTCTCATTAGGGGCTAATTACATTGTATGCAAGATGTCTTCATTCTTTCTTTAAAGCACTCAAAGCTCCTGGCGAGTTCTTTCGGCTCCTTTCACAGGCTATAGGTTACGGCGCCCTTTGAAATACACATGTTACTTTATTCCTCGAGGCACTTTCCGGATGACGAATTAGGGATGCATTATGCATGCAGCTCTGGGTTGCTCCAGTTTATGTGGAACATCTACTGAGAGTTTTTGATGAAGGAGAATGGAGTGCGTCTCATTGTGTGGAACACCTTCCATCTCTTAAATACACCTCCCTATGTCTTTCATGCATCAGTAGCCTTTGAGCTCTCCCTCTCATTCTCTCTCTCTCTCTCTCTCCCTTCATTTCTCCCCCGCTACCCTCTCTCCTGCGCACCTCAAACCCAATCAACAGCTCTGGCTGCGAGCCTACTAGCAAAATGGCTGACCTCGGAGCATGAAAGGGAGAAAGTGAGAATGTGTGAGAGAGAGACAGAGAGAGAGAGAAAGCGAGGCAGAGAGAAGGGAGGGCTGAATGACAGGCGAGAGGCAGAGGGTCAAAGGGATAGACAGAGATGAAGCAAAAACGAGAGTGCGATGAAGGGTTTAGGCAAATGAGACGAGCATCATTATGAAGGGCCGCTATTGAAATTTAGGGAGGACAGAGGGCACAATAAATACAAGGACTTCAGCAGAAGCATTTGATGGAAATGTTGCGTTAATAGCAGAGCCAGGGGCGTGTTTGCAAGGACTTTAATAACATTTTAGGGGAAGACCAAAGGGTTGAGCCTCTCACACACACACACACACGCTCACACGCATAAAAACACTGCTGTCCCAATCCAGGCAGCTTCATTTCATCAGTTCCATTATCCATCTGTCATAATGAGATCAGGGATTTTCAGGCCAGATATCAATTTCAATTTGCAACTCCCACAGTGGGGTGCTGTCGATTTCACACCACAACCTGTGCACCTATAGAAAAGAGAAAAAAAACACTTTTAATGTTCTGATGGCCTACGTTATACATGATTTGCATCAACTGTAATTTTAGACTGAATTTGCAGCAGTTAATCTTACCTACTAGTTGTTATTATTATTATTATTAAAAAAGTGAATGTATTTCTGGTGAAGCCTTTAAACTGTGGTTCATTGTATGGATGCCACCAAGTTGCCAAACGGATTCTTCGCTCCCGTCTGATACAATCATAAACGCAGCTGCAACAATCTCCTCTTTTCATCTCCCCACGTATCACCTTTCAGAGTTCAAGCAGCGAATTCCATTTCCACAATTCCCCAGAAAGGCCCGTCCCCATCGGGAATTGAGTCTTTTCACAGTGCCTTTGTGCAATGTAGCAGCGGCATCATCACCTTACTTCTGCAACAAAACGCTCCTTTGTGTTGAGAGTGAAAGCTGGTGTGAGAGTCCTCCACTAGATGGCATACCAGTGTCACGTCCTTTTCTCTGGAAACAGCTCCAGCACCTGCCAAGGAAAAGAGCACATTACAAACTTAACGTACAAAGTGATACAAATATGCAAAACAAAACTAACATTGTTGAAAAAAGCTTTTCTTATCTGATAATGCTGTATACAGAAGTTCCAAAACGTTACTGAAGATGGACTGTCTCAGCTGTCCATTAAAGGTTCTGGGAGGTTTTTCACCAGTCTTTGTTTCGTCTGAGAAAGCAACCACTGTGAGATTTTCATCAATCAAATATGTCAGAACATCTTCCACCATGAGATGACACTCAGTACCTATAACTGCTCTATGTTTGATGGACAGTGCGGAGACGGTACAATAAAGCTCAAGACTGTGTACAACCCCCCATTCTGAAGAACACATGGGTCAGTGTATGGCAAACAATAGTCTTTTGACAATAGCCTTTTAATACAGAGAGTGTGAACAGTCATATATGATATTTGCTAAGTACCACCTCTTCTTCCCTTTTCCATAACCATAATAATTGCGAAGTGTCCGTTTGGAAAAAATCAGAAGTATAGCATCTTGCTAAAGGCTATTTAATTTCACAGCTTATTCTCTGGTTGAAATTGATTCTGGAGAGGACCTGATCTGTGTGCTGGAATACAAATTCGGGCTTTCCACCGCTGTCAATAGAGTGCCAGACTAATTTGAGACGAGCCGTTTCATTAAAACGAAAAATTTTAAAAGCCTGGCACTTAATTCTTTGTATCTGCAGAAGCTTGTTGTGGGATTATTAGCAAATGGTTGAGAATTAAGTGTGTGCTGCAGCCCATTGATGGGGGATGCTCTTAGTTGGTAGTTTAAAAATAACTTCACAATGCCAAGGAGGACTAGGATCACATATTTGGTTTAGAAAAATGACGTATTTGTTGGAGGCATGAAGCCTGGGACTTCTTTTTCCCCTGTACTGCCACTTCTTCTGTTCCCACTGTATTCACCAGACTGAATCTTATCTGCCATTTCTCAGTGTGAATTTGTACTAATAGTTCTAAGACATAGTAAGGGGCTGACAAACAAGTCACCTTCAACGTTCTGTGGCACACCTCTGAAGACACCTATATCTTTGGAGTTTCCACATATGCGCACACACACACACACAGCTTCGTCTCTGGAGCCGCACACATACACACCGACGCACACACGTCTGCTTATGGAGACACAAAGCCCACAAAACTGGCCCCATCTTTTTATCCTATGAAAGCCGGTGACATTTGGGGCTGGTGGCCGCGTCATTAACTGATCGACCTCTGTGGGAGCAGGTGGGGGGTGAGGAGGAAGAGGAGATGAGTGCAGGTCTGAGTCACACTGTCAGGGGGCACTACTGCGGCGAGAATTTTAATAAAGCAACTCCTCAATGTGTCAGCAGCCCTCCTCCCCACTGTCTCGCTCTCTAAAAGACGATGACACACAAAGTCTACGTCCAAAATGTCCCTGTTTGGGGTTGTCACTTGCACCCCCACCATCCGCCCCAGCAGCCGCCGTTTTGTCCATCCTCCAAGGAATTGGTGAACTCTTCAATATTTTTTTTTTCACGAAACTTCACTTGCAACCCAGTCACACTCCTGTCCAAGGCCCGGCGCGTCGCGCTCTCCATTTTTCAAGAGCTTGAGTTCAAGTGAAAGGAGTCGATGCGTTGAATTACAAGTGAGTCGTCGGGGTCGTGTCAAGCGAGATCTGTCATGTCTGAGCCAGTCAGTTCAACTTAATACTGATTAATGCCGCCCTGCCGTGTGGCAGGTTCGATCAACTTGTGTGCTATGGGGAGAGAATAAATGAGAACTTCAGCAGACTAGTAGAAGCATAAAGGGAGGGAGTATTGTTATTGTTGCCTTAGCTTCCATTTGTAATTTGATTGATTAAAAATCATTATGAAGCCCTATGGGAGGTCTTTCACATCTGTTTTAATCATTCATCATTGGACAATGCTACATCTCCTGAAAATTAACCAGTGTCCAATTTGGGATTCTGTAGCACTGTTCATAAGGCTTTTATGGAATACACCTGAAATAAACACCAGAATCTCCTGGACTTAGATTCCTGAGCATCATGTTCTAGCAAAGATGTAGCTGACAGTGGCTTCAAGTAGAAGTTGACAGATGTGTTTGGTTATAAATATATATTTATGTTTTTAATATATGTATGATCTTTAGGTGAAGATTTTTGTGTACGTCATTTATATACATTTTAATCAAAAGTAAGTGTATGTTTACTTGTTGCTTTATAACTTCACAGTGACCTTTTAAACCAGCAGGAGTTTGCACTGGTCTAATGTGAATGCTGCTCGGAGCTAGGCCTAAACAATTAAAGGAGCCGTATATATCCCAGCTCGTTTGACAGAGCGATGAATACACAGTGAATTTTCTTCTGTGCTCATGCAGAATGTAACTCTTCCAACCACCCTAACGTTCCGAGAGTTTCCACTCAGTAAAGTTTGAGCTTGAGTTTGGGTTCAGTTTGAAGTCCCTCTGCTGTGAACTGAGTACCGCTCTGACGGCCACTCAAGCCGCTCTTTATATAGACAAGAATCAAGCGGTCATACGCAGCTCTGCTACAGCCAGGGTAAGTAAGTGAGATGACAGAGGTTGTCAAACCAGCCCACATCTGGCACATGATGGGTGGAGTGTGTGTGAGTGTGTGTGTGTGTGTGTGTGTGTGTGTGTATGTGTGTGTGTGTGTGTGTGTGGTAGTAGTAGTAGTAGTAATACACTCAGACTGTTCGCATCTCTCTGAATGGCATTTCACAGAAGCGAAGGAGATATGTTTTCACACTTTCTGTCCCTAACACCCCCATACAGCAAATCGAATCTTGTAAACCTCACTGACACTGTATAGAAACCAGACATCCATTCATGCATGCTTATCATATTTACTCTACACATGATTGTAAATGAGTGTTTCTGATGAGCCGGTTTTAAACCGCTTAGCGCTGCCTATACATTGTGCTTCTTCTATGAGGCTGACGGTCCATGGAGAGAGAACTTGGCAGAAACTGTCTGGCTTTTTCAGACATAGGAGTGGATGAAAGAGACAGAAAAAGAGAAATAGAGAGAGAGACACAGAGAGAGAGAGATGGGGAGTGAGGGAACAGATGGAGGCAGAGATACTGAGTAAAGATGGCTCTCTCTCTCTCCCTCCATCCACCAGAGACAGAGAGAATGATTACGGGGAGCTGAAAAGGGGAGCGAGACGAAGCGATATGGGGGTTTGAAAGAGGGAGAGCGTGTGTGGGGGAGAGATAGCAGGAGACGACGATGTGGCCAAGATGGATGGAGATAAGGACAGAGAGATAGGGACAGTATGAGGGAGGGAGGGAGCGGGAGACATGGAATGGACAGCAACAACAGGAAGAGCATAGACACTTGCCGATAGCTGTCCAGCGGCCACACTCTTAAAAATACAGCTTTCTAAATGATTCTTCGGTTGGTTTTAGGACAAAGCTGTGGTCATATTGAACACAAATAAAAAGTCTGGCAAAAATTTCATTTGAATGGGAAAGGATGTGTGATATACAGAAAAGAAATCTGGTTAACTTTGCTTTGAGATGAGTTTGTCTATGTTAAACTCAACCCCCTAATTTAAGAACCTTGAAAGTGTAAGTGAATAGTAAACAAGAAGACAAGTTGTAGTCTCTTTCTTTATGGAAAAAAAGTTAAGAGATACTGTTATATTAAAGTAAAATGGCGCTTATAGTCACACCACAGTACGCAATGTGAAATTCTTTTTTTTTTTTGTATTTTATCCATTCACCAAGTGAAGCACCGGGCAGCCACGGTGCCTGGGGAGCAGTGTGTGGGGAAGGTACCTTGCACACGGGTATCTCAGTGGTGCCACTAGCAGTCCTAAGATTTAAACCCACAACCTTCCGATCACAGGGGCAACATCTAAACCATCAGGTCATCAGCTGCCTACAAGAAAGCTGTGCCTTCCCTTGGAATTAAACCCAGGCTGCTGCAGAAAGAGCACCAAATCCTCACCACTAGACCACCAGGGAAAGAAGTGCAAGTCTGATGCTCTACCAACTGAGCTATGTGGGTATCACAGTTCCTGGGCAACCCATTTCATATACCTAAAATTAACCACACTCTGGTGTAAAATTGCAAAGTCCAGTGTAAGTGCCACTTGATATTGGTATCTAACCTTTAAACCATTGTTTCACACATACATTTCAAATACAAATATGGTCCTTGAAAGAACCATCAATTGAAAGGTTATTTAGTGGACCAAAAGTGGTTCTTCTATGGCCTCACTCCCGAGACCCCTTTTTGCCACCTTTATTTAAGGATGTGCGGAAGCAGACTGCTGAAGAACTCTTTGGGTTTGGTAGACTGTTTAGTGAGAGTGGATGCTAGGAAAGTGGTACAGGAATCGTGTGGCACTGCAGTCCACTCTCAGGCACTTCTCGGAGAGAGAACGAGAGAGAAGTGGAGAGGACAGGAGGAAGACAACCTCTCGACAAGTAATGAGAGGAAATGTGCACGGAGGGGAGAGTGGATAGAGAGAGCGGCAGAGAGTTCGTGAATGACAGCGAGCGAGAGAGGGAGAGAGAGACAGAGACAGAGTGAGGGGGTAACTAGAAGCAGTAAAGAGGACATAGAGCATCTCCTGCTGCTCTGTAGTCCTCTCGTCCTCGTCTGTCATCAGTGCCCACACTGAGGGGGCTGCTGTGCCCATATCCATTCATCCAAGCGGGCGAAGGCACTGTTCACTTTACTCATCAGGCGCACATGTGTGTGTGCGTGCGTGTGTGTGTGTGTGTGTGTGGCAGCAGTGTGCAGTACACACTGGGGAAAAGAAGCTCCCCCACTGCCCACACTCAAATAAGAACCCTCTCCCACTGCTATGTGTCACTCAGCCAGTCAACCAAGGACATTCAGGCACAAAATGTCTCCAGCCTGCCAGGAGTGACTGAGCTCCACTCACTCCAGCATTTCAACAACACAGGGAGGCAGGAGGTGTCATCTTCCCTGGGAATAAGAATGGTTTCCTACAGGTTTGTGAGTCTTCAGACCCACTGCCTTCCACAAAAGCAGCATATATAAGGTTCAGGTTCATATATATGGGTGATTATATGAGTAAATCTTATGTGCTCAAACTGGACAATAAATATATAATCAATTTTAAAAGCAGTTCATTTTGTTATGCCTGTACAAAAGTGGACAAAATAAATTTCATCTTAATGTATTTATTACTTTCAGTAAATAAAACATTATTTTCATTACATGAAATCAGTTAATGTGAACCTTAATATGAAAATCTGATTTCCATAGGATCACTGTTTCCTGAGAACAACAGTTGCTATATGCGTTCTGTCTAATGAATGTATGGATACACACACGCACACAAACAGGACAGTATTGATTACAGCAGTGTTTTTATACTTTTCCTCATTAAATAAGATTTGATTCAGGTGATCAGTCCCTCATAAAGCAGAATGAGGTGCTTGTGTAGGAATTTAACAGACACTGGCATGGAATGG
>JBBPCY010000136.1:11384617-11397682 GCA_037974405.1 Brachyalestes nurse
CCCTCATAAAGCAGAATGAGGTGCTTGTGTAGGAATTTAACAGACACTGGCATGGAATGGTTGTCACACTCATAGAGCTGCTGATTGAAAAATAAACTCTGCATCATTCCATTGACCATGTTTATCCATGGTCCGAACCCCATAGGACCACCAGCAAGCAGATATCATTTGAGTGGTGGATCATTCTCAGCAATCAGTGACATTGATGTGGGCTAAGAGTAAATATCCAGCCAACAGTGTCCTGTGGCCAGAAACTGAGCACTCATGAACCTGAGGTTGACTAACGCAAACTGTTCAGCATCATATGCACTGTCATTAGTAACTTTACATCTGCACGGTGGGCCAGTGGGTTAAAATTGGCAATCATGACATGTCAGTGTACAGTCAGTGGTACCAATTCTCTTATTACAGGCTGTGTTCTGGTGGAGTACTGTAGTTTTCTGCTTTGCTGTTGCTTTTGTTACTTTACTGTATACCAGGGGTGTCAAACCTGTCCAGAAAGGGCCACTGTGGGTGCAGGTTTTCATTCGGTGAATGGGTTAAATGCAGAGAAAGATTTCACATTGTTCACACTGTATTCATGCGTGACTATAAGGGGCCACTTTACATAAATCACAAACACGAAAAAGTCTAAATACTTGTCGCCCCAAAAAAATCACTTTGGCAGTAGCTGAAAATAACTTTTATCAAGTGAGACTTCAATGGAACTTGCCAATTATAAGCTGTATTTGAGCAAAAGTGCTACAGTCACGGAGTCATAGCAACACCAGTGCTAGTGGTTCAAAGGGTAAAACTAGAGAAATGGAAAACAGGAACAGCTTTCTTAAAAAAAAAAAAGTATTGGTGTTAATAATTTAACTCATCTTTTGATGGGCTTAGCTCTGCGCTTCCAACATTTTTCCAGTGTTATTAATGAGAACATGGCAAAAATGTACAGGGCTGTTTTTATTTCCACAAATCAGGACAATATACACAAAAGCTTAATTAAATTTAAAGCATAATAAAGTACCTCCTCCTCTACTTATACACACACTTGTCTTTGAAAGTTTAGCATCCACACTTTCGACTGGATTTCTCTGCCTGTTTCAACAAGCTATAATGAGACATAATTAATATAACATTACAATATGCTTGTGGTATGGCTGTCGATAAATGCTGCTTCCTAGATTTAAAACATGAACCTAACATGAATTACCAGCCGATGTAACTAGCATAGAATCGTGAGCTGATGGTTTTGAGCATGCCAGGGATTTGTATCTGTGATTAAAATTTCATTTGAATTTTCTTGCTTGTGTCATATCTCTTTTGTCCTAGTTGGTATCATCGTTGCATTAAATAATAAAAACACATTCCTAGGAAAAGAATGTGGCATTGCGTTAACCGCTTTGCTGAGTATACGCTGTACTCTCTCAGGCCTAGTTATGTCGTCTAGTGCCCGTAATGTCAGCAGTGAATGAAGGAATCATGTCTTCTTGGACAAATGTGAATGGGGCTGGTTTCAGATCTCTGTGGCTGACACCAACATCAAGAACCGATCTCTGTGTCTCTCCAGGGAGCCGAATTTAGAACATGGAGCTGGCTAGCTACTATATTTCATCATGCGTCTTAATTAATGGGCCATGGTTGAATGTGTGAGAGAAGAAGAGGAGCTGTCACCAGTGTTTATTCACTGTCTTGTCCTGACAAGTTGTGTGTGTATGTGTGTGTGTGTGTGTGTGTGTGTGTGTGTGTGTATATATATATATAGTACTGTGTGTATGTATTTGTTTTAAATTGGTTAAAGCCGTTTAAACCATGTGAATATGTGTCTTTCAAAAAGACAACAAAGCAGTAAAAAGTATCAGGATGTGTTTTGTTCGAAAAAAAAAAGTAGTTTGTGAACCTGGTGAGGAGAACACAGGTTCAGTTCCAGATTTCTCCTCGGTTCCTCCAGCCGTTGTTTGGATTTGTGAAATTCCAAGCAACACGTATACTGTGATATACTGTATATGATGTAAAGTATATCTATATATCTATACACATACACACACACACACACACAAGTATATTAATATACACACAATTTTTTCCGTCATGTGAAAATCCTGTCACCCAATTAGCTTTGAATGATCACCGTGGGAAAACAACAGTGGCGAATGCTCGGAGGAAAAGTGATGTGTGGCACAAGGCTCTGGTACACGCTCCCACGTTCCATGGCTCCCTTCAGGGATTTCCTAATGAATAGCTTGGACTGATAAGGCCCATTTGTCTGTTTGTTGCTTTTCTTAATGTGCGCCTGTCTATTCAATATCCATTAGAGGCTGGCGTCGAGCACTCTACGTCCAAATGCAAAGTGACAAAAACACCTTGATGTGGAGTTTGTTCTCTCGTGTTGCCTGCTTGCTTTTGTTTGGGTTTAAGACATGCGTCTGTCTTTGTTAAAGCAGCTAATTGCTTCTGTGGTGAAGCGGCTAGCTTGGCCTGTCTGGCCGCTGATAAAGTATTGATTGGCTGTCCGCTGGGAGGAGAAGGAAGCGGGAGAGGTTAGGAAGGATGAAAGGGACTGAGATGCTTCGGATCAGCTCCTACTTACAGCACAACTATCTTCTGATTCCAGTCAGGGCAAGTAGCACTAAACCTAACTACACCTTATATATAAGGGCTCTTGACTTGGATGTACCTTGGATTGAGCTGTTTACAGATGAGAATGCTGTTTATGTAATGTGGGGTTATTAAAATGTAAAAGTATTTCTCATACACGCACATCTCATTTACAGAAACAGTAATTATCATTTATTAAAAAAAAGTCTGTTGAAAAAATTAGCAAGGAAACCAAAAGTGTTTTTTGTATAGCATTGCTACAGTGGCATTTATCAGTGCTGTGTTGTGGATGTGATACATGTACTTCAGTAGTTGAAACAAAACCAATTGTAAGGTGTCTTGGAAGCAAAAGACCTTGAACCAGGTCCAAGCTTTTGGTCACCACTGAAATTGTATTGGCCGGGATAATATGATTTGACCTAATAGGGCAAAGAGTTTTAGAATGCCTCTCTAGGGTTGCCACGGAGCTGGAACACCAGGGTCATGACATCAAACATTTAAGATCTTTTTCTTATTTTTTTCCACCCAAGTATGAAACCCAGGAGGGGACCAAAACACACGGCATGACTTTAAACCAATCTTGAGCTTTCAGCATTTATTCTTTGCCCTTTTTGCCCTTATCCGGACAATTTTCTTCTATCGCCACATAGCCTGATCTCTCGATACCTGTACACCTAAAAATATCTGGCGCTATGGTGGGTAGTGGAGGGGGAGTTGTCCAGGTTTCATCACAGTGTGGAAGACAGAGGCACAGCAGGATGTGGCTTTGAGCACAGAGGGGAACAACACGATGAGACCACAACCCACCTAACAGGACCTGATAGATACACACAAATACACACACTCCCACACATACATACACATGCTTTGCGTGTAGCCCAACCTCCATAGGGAGAGCAGGGGCCCAAGGATGTGATTGTAGGGATGAATATTTCTCTTATTTGTGTGCCGGTGTTGGGGTCAGGCAGAGTTAGTGTTAGCGGCTGACATTAGCAAGGGAGCGGCCACGCCAGCCGATTGTTTGTCGGAGAGTAGCGGCGGTCACTGGCATTTGTCTAAGCTCTGAGTCAAGGAGCGGCGTGACGTCCGCGTTGCCAGGGGGATAGGGTGACCTTAGTAAGCCCATACATCAGCGGTAATGGGGAAACAGTGGTCACCGAGGCACATCATAAACATCTTAAAAGCACAAGTTATTTTATCACAAAACAACCAACTACTGTCTTATGTGCGGCCTGCATTTTCTCATCACAAGTTCTCTGGCCTTTATTAATGTGAGCAGAGTGCACCATCAGACAAATTAGGCATATGTACATTCACACCTGTTCACTGTGCATTCTGTTTCAGAGTCGAAAATCGAGGGGAAGATCCACACGCGGGCACACACATACACACACACACACAAGTACACACAGAAGGTTGAGAAAAGCACTAATCTGCTAACAGAGTAATATGTGAGGATGAGCCCTGCAGTGAAATTAAAGTGAATGGGCAATGGAGACTGTGTGGGAGTGACGCTTTGATGACATTTATACACACACAAACACCTCTCTCACTCTATCTTTCAATCTCAATCTTTCTGGATGACATTGAGGCGCACACACACACTCAAACGCACATTGCTCCAACTCCCCTCCAAAAGTCAGAGCCCCAGTTAGAATCCCATCAGAGTAACAGGTCGAGAGGGTCAATTATTTACAGCGTCAAGCCCAGATTGCAATTACCCGCACCGAGCCAGCGAGGAGGCGGCAGCAGCAGAATGGTTTGGGATGAGCTGTGATGCGATACCCCCCCTCCCACCACCAACCCCTGTCTCCTTCCCCCAGTGATTGCAATGCGCCCTAGCCTCCAGTGTGGCTAACACTTGTAGAAATTACCTGACAGAACCAATATAATGTTATTACCCAGCCACGTGCATCCAGCTGTCTCGGAGAGACGCATTCCCCGTGATATTGGAGCATAGCTTCCCCACCCCTACCCCACCCTGCCCCAATTTATTTCCTCCAAATGAAAATGAATTATGCATTTTTCAGTGTCACTCTCAAATATAAACCACCGGTACACTGTGGGCTGCTTCTATTACCAGTCAAGCATATGGAGCAGAGCCTTGTGAAATGGCATGGTTTAAAACTATAAACTGGGCGCCAAGTTTTAAAGCGCATGGCAGGTGCAGGCTTGGAAGTCTTATTGCAAGCAGTTTTTGTTTTTTGCCCCGTGTTTGCGGTTTTAACTGCATGTACGAAATAATAGCTATCCAGGTCTTTTTTATTGTTTGACAGGCTACTGACACCAGTTGAATTGAGATTTGAACCCCATTGTGGTGGGAAAATCAGCTTACATGTCATAAAAATATCATTGTTTCTGGATATCTGATGTGATTTGTTGGGGAACTTAGAGATGTGTCATCCAGATCCATAAAAATGAAGCTTGTAGTGACATGCACTAAGTTAATATTTTCCCAGTTTCTGAAACAATATTTTAGCACACCCTTCCTTCTCGTTTCCTTCAGAAACTGTGACTTCAGTCTAGCATTCCTCATATGAAATAACCTTTTAGATTATTTTAAAAGTAGCAAAATGGATCTGGGTTCCTATAGGATGGCCAGGTAACATTAGTGAAATAGCTTTCATTACTCCATGATGATAATAAGGAGGATGATTTAGTGTCTTCAGTTATACTTAGCATATGATGAAACCTTTACTTTAAGTTGTGCTCGCTTCTTAATTTAGTGCTTCCTGGCTCTAACTGTGACCTGTAAAAGAGGCATCTTTAGAATGTATGCGGTTGGCAGCTTACCATTCGGAAAACATGACAGCATTAAAAATACCAGTTCGGACATGGCATTTTTCTTCTTTCTTGTTAGTTAAAAATAAAGAAAAGGTTTTTAAGCTTGTGCTTTAGTCATTCTTTTTCTAAATATTATATACTGCATCATACATTACATTGTTACATGCTTGAAATGAATATTGCCTATGGCGTTATACAATGCCTCATATTCAGAATCCGTATCACAATGCTCATTCTTTCTCACACACACACACACACACGCAAACACACACACACACATGCACACACTCATTAGAACCTGAAAGGCCTCATCACCCTCATCAGTACGAGCTGGACATGCATGTATGAATGTGATATTATTCATTATAGCCCCTCTCTGCTGCAAATGGCTGTCCTCTTCCTCATAGCAAGGTCACACCACATCCGGCAGGTTTCTGCATTCTCGTCACATTCCCCATAATCCGAAGCATTTGAGCCTGCAATACAAACACGTTCAAGTCGGCCTGTAACAAGGCTTTTTGTAATACCCAGCGGAGTGTTTAGTATTCTCTCTGACACGCGTCCTTGAATCCCTATTCCCAGCGCCTCTCTATTGTATGGCACTGGATGGGCCAGGAAAATACTCACACTATAACTGGACTGGGGGGAAAAAAAGAAAGCAGCAACAAGAATTACTTGGCCACTCTTTTCCAGGCGTCGAAGCAGAGGGCTATTATCTGTCTTTAAGTTGCATGAATGGAGTGTGGCAAGCCACCAAACCGTCATAATAATAATAGATGTATGAGATGGGGCCCATGTGTGCTCGGGCAGTAAGTAGCTATTATGACTATGCCATTTTAGTGGGGCCTTTTGAGTGTGACGCACACATGGCTAGGCTGGCCTAATGGGTGTCGAGTACAGATTTTGGCATTTAGCTCACACAGGGCCATGTGCCTGAAAAGCATATTCAAAACGATGTGGTAAAACAGCATAGCTGTGCCAAATAGTCTGGAGGGGTCCAAGAAAATGTTTCACCCTCAGTTATGGTGTGTGTGTCTTTTGTAGCCGACACCCAGACACAGGCCATAGATCAGCATCAGGACGCGTCGTTGGTGAATGACGTTGTAAGGCGAGGCCTTTTGATTTACGCCCAGACGAAGGTGTCTTGTTTTGCGCGAGGCGTGGATGCTGGGGCCGCGGGGCGAGGGAGCAGACAGGGATGCATTTCGTGACAGGCAGTTTCCTCGGCGCGGTGCGCAGGATGGGTTGCCTCATGAGTGGCTGAGGTGGTGACAGTGCTACAGGCTATCGGAGTGTGAAATCGTGTGGAGGTTATCCCATTACGCTTCATTTAGCAGCGCCTTGCCCCATCTCTCATTTTTGACAAGTTTCTTAACCGCTGGAAATGCGCCGGGATGCTTGTCTACCCAGGTTGGGGGGAGGAGGGGGGAGCTGTTGCTTGCTGGTCGGAGTGAGTGGAGAGAGGTGCAGTGAAGGGTGTGTGTGTGTGTGTGTGTGTGGTGGGGGCTATTGGCAGGAGTGTTGGAGGGGAGGGAGGGGGTGTTGTGCCGCATCTGGAATGGGATTCTAATAAAGCTGGCCGCTACCATGGAAACAGGGGGAGAGGCACCCCTTCCCTGCATGTAGGAAGAAACCCCAAGGAGCATAGTGAGCCCTCTCTCTTCTTTTTCTCTCTCACTCTCTCTCTCTTCTTTTCTGTCCCCTTTCCTCTCTCTGAGCATGGCAAATGGCCCACTGCTTACGAGCCATGAGGAAGTAGGTGCCTTGCCAGAGAAGGGGGCCAGATAAGGGTGCGTAAAATTAGCTGTGGCTTCCAGAAAAAAGAGGGGGAAATGTGCAAGCTAGTCCCCCATGAAAGGAATTTCACACAGGTCCTCCTATCGCATTCTGCTGCTCCACACACCATGACTGCCATTCCCCCCGGTTAAACATCCACGGGCGCAAAGACTTTGGGGGGGGGGGACGGACGGACAAAAGGGGCACAGCAGACAATTGAGCGGCAAAGCGTGTCTGCGACGTGCAGCAGTGGGAGAGAGAAACGGCTGGCCATGGAGAGGAAGCTCTGTGCAAGATGGGATTGGGTGGCACCATGTATCCCAACTCCAGCCCTCTTTCGAGTTTGCCGGATTCTGGAAAGAAGAAAAAAAAGTGAGTGAGCAGAGACTTGGGCTCCCCTCCACCTGCCTGAATCCTTAACGGATTACTGTTCGATTCACTTGGTTAACTCCCTGCACTTGGGTTTTTATTCATGTAGCGCATCTTCTGAAGGAAGCCCCGCTATATAGGCCTCCTCTTTCCCCCTCTGTAGCTGCTGCCTTTCAAGTGACACCAGGCTGATGAAAGTGGATGAAAAAAAGGGAGGCGGCGGAGGAGGAGAAAGGCAGAGCAAAGAGAAAGTGTTGCGGAATGAAAGAGAACTTGTCTCCCTGGAGGGGGGTTTCCCCTCAGCCGGCCTGTGAAGCGAATGTCCCCGAGTGATTTATGGGAAATTTACACATTTGAGTGTGAGTGTGAAAATGCCCCTCGGCCCACATGAAAGATAGAGCTTTAATATCTGTCTAATACAACGCCTTAATGAGATCCCTTTCTTGCCTTTCCTTTCCCTCTGTTTATTAGAGAATTGATGAAAGAAGCAGACAGAGAGAAAGAGACTGGGCTCATATTTATCCAAGAATTGGTTTGAAAATTGCTTCCATGCAAATGGGGTGGTAGAACGAGGCTTAATGCTTCTAAGGCAGGTTCGCAAGGATGCAGTAGGGAGGATTAAGAAAGTATTATATCCAATTAGATGTTAGAATATATCCGGTACATCAGATGCCTGAACTTTAGAGTGGTTGTTAGTGTCTTCCAATAAAGCTATAGGAGCTATAGGATCTTCCTGAACAACTAATACAGCTACAACTGCATGAATGTGCAAGTGACCATATGATAGTTTTGCATTGTGATTATTCTATTTATTTAGTTATTGTGGATAGGCTTTGTATTTTAACTGACTGCAGGTGAAGCAGAATCCCCATGGAACCAGTAATCATTGGCACCAGTATAAAAGCAGGGGCTATACTTTATAAAAGGGTATTTTCTAGGTAAATGTTTGTCCAAACAATAAACATGTACCCTCAAATATCCCTGAGAAGAAAATGCCTTAGATTTAACTAAACAGCCTCTTTCCATTTGTATTCCCTGGGTAGGTATACATAGACATAGAAACATTCTCACATCTAAATAGCTGAACCTCGTACACATAACGAAAAAGCAGTATCAGCCACAAACAAACGAAATTGAACATATTATATCTAAATATTGTATGGGAAACATGGTGTGATTTCTGATCCAATTTTAATGGCTTGTTTGTAATGGATTCCAAGCTGAGACCAACAGACAACATTCTTCCCATGAGCATAAAGTACTATGCCCTTAGCCTGCATCTAAATTTCCACCATAGAACAAACAGAGTGAAGGTCATTTATGTATAAATGGAATAACACTGGTCCTAAAACAGAACCCTGTGGCACTCCAGTACTGTAAGCTCTAAATGTACACAAAACAGATTGTATCTGCACACATTGGGAACAACATTGGGAAAGTTTACCTTAATTTGATCGTCTTATTTCATTCTCATTTCATTTTCGCACATTCTTGGTGGAAATATCCTCTCTAAGAAGCCAGTTTCTACTTTCTTGGAATAAATAAATTAGTCAGGCTGCAAGTTGTTGTATTTTCCTTGACTATTTAGACATCTTGAACCTGCATATAATTTTCCACAACAGACATTTTCACAAAGCAGATTTAGAGATTCGGCCAGTAGAGACAAGGAACAGCCTTCAGTCGTGGCCTACGAAAAAATCCTTGAGAAGATACAAGCCCTTAAAGAAAAGGAGGAAGGTTAAGTGTTTTATCCTCAGAATCATTCTTGGTCCTGTTGTTATGCAGTGCTCAGTTGTGCATCCATGAAGTCCAAAAATGTAAATAAATCAGTTTTATACAACAGTTCATTCAGACACACATTTTGATTGGTTAAGACCCGACTGGAGTTCACCAGAAACAGCCAGTATACAAAGGTCAAAGGAATTGACAGTATTAAAGCACATTTGATACAAAATGTAGGGCTTCTTTGCTTTAAATTGTTCTTTATTTTGTAGATTTGCTTCATAAAAACAGTAGAACAAAAGGTTTTGCTTTATCATAAATAGCATCACTGTATTGCTTGATTATCAGAAGGTTTGTGGAGCCTCTGTCCAGGTCTGTTTTCACAGATTGTTCACACTTTATACTGTTTGTATTGTATGCATTGTGCTTCCTACCGGCATCCTCTCCACAGTGAGCGGTCTAAGAGACAGCCGGACAGACAGAATGACAGTGGTTGATTGACTGTGACTCCTGCTGTGCTTTGATAATTCAAAAAAGGAGGCGCAACAGGAAGTTGTTAAATATTCACAGTCATCTTTCCAAAATGAGAAGAAAGGAGAAAAACACCAGGTTGCCTTATATTATAATCAAGCGCTGGTTCAGCTTCAGGTGGTGGGTGGAACACGCAAGTCGGTGGCAAACCTCGGCATTCAGAAATGTGGCCATTCTGACAGATGTTCACATGAGATTACTTATAAACAGATATAAACAGCGACCATTTCCAGTGTTCTCTGAAGCACACCAAAACGAACAGCCGGCAAAATGTGTGGCTTGTTCTTCATCCATCGCTCCCCGGTAGAGGAGACCTGCACGCTGAGCTTTGGAGACCCACCTACTTTTTTCGCACCCGAACCTTAAAGCACAGCAGGGGCCTTGGCTCCTTTGAAGTGGAAAATGCAAGAATGTAATGCGTGGTGCATTGAGACGTGCCGAAGATTCGCTGTGAAATCAGCGAGAAAGGAAATGAGTCTGAAAGCAGGAGCAGTGTGTCCCAGTCTAAAGCACGTCTGACACGGACGCACTTTTAGAACTTTGGCAACCTTCCTCTTGCAGCTACTGTAGCGTACAGCACAGCTGAAGCGTACACCACTCTTTCATCCCCAGCAAACTAAAGGCAGCCGGACAAAAAGAGAATACTCTATGGGCAAAAGGGGCTACATGGGCATCTGGAGGCATGGTTAGTTGGCCTGGACTGCGTAGGCTGCCTCTCTGATGTGTCCTTCCTAATAATCCTCAAGCATAAGCACTCCTGTCATCTGTTCAGACTATGAAAGCGACCAATTTTTTTCTTTTTTTTGCCTGTTATAAACCTGATACAGCTGTGTCACTAAGATCCATCTGCCGACATCTGTCAGGCGGTCTTGGAACAGGAAGGAAGAAGAAGCACACAGCAATTGCACAGGTAGTACAGCATGAAGTGTGCACTATCGATGCTGCATGAGTCTGACACTTCAGGGATAATGGCTAGTTATTGGCTTCTTTATCAGTGTCACTTCCCTTTGCCTCACTGGCCAGGGCTGCTTTCAACAACTGCCCTATTCTGTTCAAGGAGTCTTTTATATGACGCAAGAGTTGAATAACAGTGGTTTTGATAGAAAACCAGTATGAAACTATTGTGTCTTCTTTTATGGACTTTCTGTGTGTGTGTGTGTGTGTGTGTGTGTGTGTGTGTGTGTGTGTGTGTGTGTGTAAAACAGTTGTAATGTGCCTTCATCATTGCGTTATCCTCTTATCAGGAGCAGTTCAATACACTGAATGATTCCAAGCTGAATCCAACTTTAATTAAATGGGAGTTTGGAAAAGGGGGGCTTGGGCATAGCTGGTAACCGTGTGTGTGTGTGTGTATGTGTGTGGCTCAATTGCTTCCTGCAGGAATCAGTGACAGGCGCATTCCCCATATGACAGTTTTATTGCATCTCTAATCTATGTATACACAGCGACAGTAAGAGAGGGAGAGGGAGAGAGGCAAAAAGAGAAAGAAAATCGTACATCGTCAGTCCACACACACACACACACACACATACACACACACACACACACACTCACACACGCACTCACCCAGTCCTGCAGGCCTGTCACTTTTGTCAATCATATCTCTGAAAAGGGCACCAGCACTTATATAGTGAACGATGCTGATTTTTAATAATAATAACCGCAGTTCCATGGCAGGTCACACAGGGCCACTCCTTTATTGTCTGACATTTAAGAAAAGCAAACTTTCTCATAACGCTGAAAGCGGATAACACAAACCCCAGAATAGCACTTGGTTGCCCTTTTGTGGGATTTTGCGGATTTGTTTGATGCAGTGTAATTATTACAGGCTGAAATATCCGTTTCGGTCAAAGATCGAGGCAGGTTTAGCTGTAAATTAGCTTAACCAGGCAATCAGACACACTGCTTGGACACTAACAGCTGTCCGTTGGCACACTAATAACTCTTTGATTTGATTTATTCATATTTCAAATTAAACTAGCATTTGCAAGGCTTTTTAAACTAGCATTTGCAAAGTTCAGTGTTTTGTATCGGATCTCTACTTATCACATGGCTGTTGTACTACTGTTTGCCTCACATCCTCGGTTCTGTGACTGGGCCTTTTAACAAGTACTTGGCTGCAATAGAAATGCTTTCCGCAAAACTGGAACAGATGTCAGTGAGGAAGGCGTGCGCATATGAACACATTAATGAGAGTTTTCAAATGTCTTAGTATCTAAGCAAGTTCCTAGTACAGCAATGCATATCTGGTACACAAGTGTTTATTACTGAGGCAATAAAGCTGTAGGTTTTAAAGATCCAGTAAGGCTGCAAACAGCTGCTCATCGTATGACTTTATGATACATAATAGTATCTATCATGCCATGAAGTAATTTATTAATTTCGGCATTAATAAAACAGCATGTTGCACCACGTTTGGTCTTCAGAACGGTATGATCGTCAAACATTCTGAATGTATTGCACAGAAATGTTATGCCAGGTGGAAATTATTCCTTTGTGCAGTTGCTACAAATTGGATGGCTGCACAGATTTCCTCTGAAGAGTCCTTTCCACCTTATCCAACCCTGAAGGCATTCAGAGATGACATGCCTTGTGACATTGTGAACTTTCATGTTATGAGTGTCTGGCTGAAGATGGATAAACTGTTACCATGAAGGAACAAATTTGTTCAGCAATAGCCAGATATACCATGCCATTCAGTGGGTCTTAAGGATTCTAATGTGTGGTATGAAAACATTCCCTACATTGTTACTCTTCGAACTAGGTCAGTTCCATGGATGTTCTGATCATGTTGCAAAAGGAAATGTGCCTGTCAATAACTTCTACATAACCATACAATTACGCTCCATCCAGTTTGGATGCCCCTGTGGCAATTGGAGGTATACTTACTTCTAGTTTGCTGGCAACAGTAGCCTGACATGGTCTTTAGATGTTGTAGCCCATTCAAAATTTGATAGGCAGTGTATTCTGAGAATTCAGTCAACACACCAGTGTTACAATGTTTAACAATTTTTCTTGTTATGTCCCCTCTGAATCACAAGCTATTTTTTTCTACCAGATCAGTCATTGTTTTTGCTTTTGTTCCATTTTTAGTAAATGAAAGAAAAAGTTTAGGTCTAAAAATCTATAGCTGTGTTTGAAAAGTGCACTCATTCACTCATTTACTACATAGTAGGGCATTAACACAAAAGTCGACTATTCGACTAGTCGACTTCAGAGGCACAAGTTGACTCCCCCCTGAGAGAAGTCGACTAGTTGTGTGTATTTGTCCTGTCTCTCTGCCCTCGCTTGTGTACACAATGC
>JBBPCY010000136.1:11398331-11428526 GCA_037974405.1 Brachyalestes nurse
AATGTTACAGAGAACTTTTAATAAAAGTTGCTCAGAGTTGCACACCCGTGTTCCTCCGCTGTGTGTGTGATGACATCCTCAATCAACTAGTTGACTTGACTTCGACTTTGCTAGTCGACTTGAAAAAATCTGGAGTCATTAATGCCCTATTACATAGTGTTTGCTATATAGGGGGATTAACTAGTAAACGGCGTTTAGTTAATTTCAGACACTTAGGATGTTAGGTTTTTACTTACTGTTGCTTAAATAGTGCGCCAGATCCTATCATAGCTTGCTAACTTTCCAGAGATATGGATCCAATTCGAGCATTAATTTTGATAATACTTGTCAAGATGCTGCTGAGACAGAGGATAAGACATGATGCCATCTGGGCGAGGCGTCCCAGACGTATTTTGTTCATCAGAGGTAATCAAATGCCAATGGTAAATATCGCGATAGCACCTAGCAGCTAAAGTTAGCGTTATGTGTATTCATGTAGTGTACAGTGTCTGCACACTAGATTTTGGCATGTTGCGCGCTGATTTTTTAGTGGACTAACTAGTGGGTGAAATTGACAGTTGGAATTTCAAACAGCACTACAAAATGGCTGATTCACTACATAGCGCCCTACATAGTAAACAAGTGCACTTTTCGACCACAGCTTATCTATCACACCTAGTGCCAGCTATCATTCAGATTACTGATCACTAGTTTTGTCGTCCAATTCTCAGTTAAATGCTAACTAATGCTAGAAATGCTGGCCTGTCTCTTATAATGTATTAAAATCTAGGTGTATCTTGTGTATATTTGATAAAATATAAAGCATGCTTAGGTATAGGCTCATGGCATGAACTGACTTGTTGCAAGAAGAATATTACAGTGTTCCACAAACCTTACAAAAAGGAATAAAGACAAGGTGACCCCTCGCAAGGAGATAAGTTGGGAGCTTTGCTGCTTTGAAACAAAGATATCTGTGGATTTTAAAAGCTTTGTTTTTTTATAAACATCCCAAAAGCATTCTTCTTTGTAAGGAGAAGCACAATAAAATACATCTGATAAACAATGAATGGGTTTGAAAGTGCAGATTCTTTAATTGTTTTCATTTTTAGCAAAATTTGAGAAGTGTATTCTACATGTGAGATTTAAGGTTGAATCTCAGATGCACATGGACCAAGGAGCAATTCCATGGACCAAGGAGTCTAATGCTGTGTTTGGATTGTCCTCACAAACTTGTGGATTTCAAGTACTCAAAGAGTTCACAAATGGCACTTTTAACTGGCACAAGGAACCATGCCATCCGTCAACATTTTTTTTTTTCGTTCACAAATAAATGACCCGTGCTGTCATGGCCCTGCTCAATGGCAGGGCTAAATGTTGACCACAGCTGAGCTGACCATTGCCTTTTGCTTGGTCAGAATGCAGTCATGACAACAGACGCTTGTTTTGTTTTTACTGTCCGCGCATAAGCCAACAATGGAGACATAAAGTGGCGACTTGGATGTTGATGAAGTACAAGCGTTACTATCTCTTTGGGCTGAAGATAAATTTTGCTTAGGAAAAAAACAGTCATCTCTATGGTTTTATGACCCCATTGTGCTGCCAACATGTAAGAAACACTGTGACCGGACTGAGATACAATGGTAAATCAAATCGTGTTACAACTATGCCATCACAGTATGGTTTAGGTACAGCACGGTTACTGAATATCTATGAAAAAGTGCCTAAAGTGAACAGGGCAAGTTGTACAGATTCT
Source organism: Brachyalestes nurse (assembly GCA_037974405.1). Taxonomy (NCBI): domain Eukaryota; kingdom Metazoa; phylum Chordata; class Actinopteri; order Characiformes; family Alestidae; genus Brachyalestes; species Brachyalestes nurse. Next base: position 11,400,064 of record JBBPCY010000136.1, read on the forward strand.
GTGTTACTTGTATGTACAGAAACCAACAATTCTCTGATACCACATAGACAGTGATCCATTCCATGCGTATCAGTTACCGGCGACCGCCCAGCACTGGTACGTCCAATTTGATGACGTGGGGTTAGTTTTTACATTTTAACAGTTGGTGTGGGCTTTCGAGCTTAACAGACAAGGACTGCTCAATCTCTTTGACTTGTCTTCATGGTCAAACATCTGGCTGTTGAGTGTGCAGGGCCTGCTGATGTTGCATTGTCCAGTCCATTCAACATAGGACTTCATGTATGTAGAGACAGGTTCTTGCCCTCACTGTCCCCACTTGATTGTTCCCTCATTCAGAAAAGAAAGCTATTTTCTATGGCTAAATTGGAATAAAAGTAAAATTAGAAATATTCTAAACCTGTATTAAGAGCTGTTTTCCTCACTGTTGCGCTGTTGGGATCATTTGTTCTCACCAGGCTGTGTGGCCCAACCATTGAATGGAGTATTTTTCATTCAGATGAGTCGAGCTATGTAAGAACGAACTAAACGAACAAAGTAGAGCATGCTCTGGAAAGGCTGGACTCTTTTTCAGACAGATGGGCATGAACGAGAGAGAGGACACCTGCTGGTCCGCTTTCGCTCGCTCTCTCTGTCCTGCATTAGAATTCAGTGTCTCGCTTTGCCTGGTCTCGCTGAGTGGGTTAGTGAAGCGTGTCACAGTAAGAACCAGTGAATTATAATGAACTGAATGTGTGTGTGTGAGACAGAGAGAGAGAGAGAGAGAGAGAGAGAGGGAGGGAGGGGAGAAAAGAGGACCCTCAGCGAGCATGAGCTGGTTTTCTTCTTGAAGCACAGAGAGAACGAAAGAGAAAGAGAGAGCAATGAAGAGAGAGAGAGAGAGAGAGGCTGTCGGCTGAATCACCACCACCTCCACCACTCTATCCCTTTCGCTCCGTCCTACACTTTTTCCCAGGCACGGGGGAGTGTGTGTGGGACAGCAGACCCCGCTTACATCCCTCTCTCCATCTCTCCCTCTTACGTCTCCTCCTATATGAATTCATTCATCTTTCTCTCTTCTCATCTTTTTAATGTCACCCTCCTTCTGTTTTTTTAACATTTGTTCTCCATCCCTCATCTTTCTACCCCACGCCATGCTATCCCACTCATTTTTTTTCACGACCGAAGAAGAGAAAATGAGCAGCCAGAGAAGCTGGGAGACAAGAGGATGGAGAAAAGAGGAGAGGGACCAGAGGGAGAGCTTTGTCCAGCCGTGGAAGGAAGAGACGGATGCAGCACCTGCCGAGTGTCCTGCAGGAGCCAGGCTGGGTGCTCCCTCCTCCTGTCCCAGTGATGGATAATCCCGGCAAGAGCTCTGGGAACAAAACGCCAAAGAGAAGAAAAGAACCACACCAACAAGCCGCTCCACAGCCCTAACAGGGCAGCTGCTGAAAGAAAACCAATTACTCTTATGAAGGTTTTTTTTTCCAAACATCAAACTATTTTTCGTAAAAGCTCAAAGTTTTGATTGATTTTTAGACTCGCACAGTCCAGTCGTGAGTTCCAAACTCTTTCGCTGCTCCCTCCCTCTGTCGGAGGAAGAGTTTGGAGTGTTTTTTTTTTGCCTGCTAATTGTACTAGAATTTCTCAGGACTTCAGCCCTGCTGAAAAGCACTTTTCATTCCAATTCATTCCTTTCCAAGCCCTCGCCTCAAAAGAGCTTTTTTTCAAGCCAGAACCCTCGTCCCTCTCTGGCTTTTGAGGCCGAAATAATTGGAGCTGGAGATTGCCTTGCACTGTACCCAAGCCAGAAGAGCGGCCATCTGACCAATCCGGAGAGAACACCTGGCGCAGTGTTTCTCGGGAAGTGGCATTTTCCTGAATCGCTGTATTATCTCTGGAGAAAGGGGAGGGAGAGGTGTGTGTGGTTGGGGAGGGGGGAGTGCAGAACCACCCAAGACGTGGCCCTTGATGATCCAGAGACGATATGTTCTCCGGGCTAGAGAGAGAAAGAGAGACCCCTGAGGAGATTAAAGCAGGAGAAAAGTGGGACCGTGGAGTGAAGGCTAATTCAAGATTCCATCGCAAGTATGAGATGCCATCTCCTGCGGTCCACACACCATACCAAGAACAATAATGAGAAAGAGGGCCGCATGAGGTTTTTGACACACTGAAGACTCCAAAGCATAGATTAAAGAGGGATGAGAAAGGATGGTGTCAAGACTTACAGTGGCGAATTTAGTCTTCTGTGCCTCTGTCAATTCAAGACACAAAGCCAAGCTCTGAAGCAAAGACTCTAGCAGGCACCTTTAACCTTTATTACACTCTTGCAATCCCAGAAAAAACAGAACTCGGCCCAGGACCCTTTCTCCATCTGTATTGTACTGTTCCCCACCCTTTTCTTTTACTCTGTACTCTCTCTCGCTCGTTCTCATTTATTCACTAGGCCCCCTTTCTCACTCTCCCCATTTTTTTCCTCCCTCTCAAGTCACTGAAAGCCGCAGATCACTAATCCACGGGCGTTTCGTCGGATTGTCTGTGCCGATTCTGCCACTGATTGGCCGTCTACTTCAGACCTTCTCCTCCTGCACCCCTCCTTCTCTTGCTCTTTCGCTCTCCTTCATTTTGCCTCCCTCCTCCTCCTCCTCCTCCTCCTCCTCCTCCCTCCATCCCTCTCTCTCCCTCTCTCTCTCTCCCCTCACTCTCCCTCTATCTCTCTCCCTGCTTCATTGTCTCAGTGTGCAGTAGCAGTTCGGAGCTGGGGAGCCGACCCTTTTTCACAGCTCCACCAAGGACACAGCGAGGTTGAGGTGAGTGTGTGAACGCATCCCTACGGCTCTCCACTCTCACTAACAGCCCTATTCCTGTGGACTGGGTATGAACCGATGTCCCTTTAGATGTGTACCCACCTTTTCTTGTGTCACCTAGGTTGCATGAGCCTGTGTGTTTTTCTTCTTTATGTACAGAGTGCGAGTTGTTTGCGGAGTGTGATCCATGTGTGTCTGTGTGTTTTTCTTTGTTTAGAGACTGTGATTCATTGGAGAGTGTGATTTTCTGTGTTGACTCCTGACTAAGTGTGTGTGCCTGTATGTTGGAGGGGTGGGAGTGTGTTAGACAAGTGTACCGAGGTTTTTTCCAATTTGGGACTGGACGTTACAGCGAAGTGGGTTAGAAGCGTTAGGCAGGCTGCGTGCAAGGACATGTGTGGTTATCAGGACACTGGACTGGTCCTTCTCTCGTTAAGTGCGATCATGTTGTCTTTTGGTCCATCTTGCGGACAGCCTCGGGTGATGGGCTGGCGTGTCCGGCACTTTGGCTGAAAACCACTTGCCACTGCTGCATCTACTCAAGTACTCTTATTACCCCATTCATGACTGCCGCTTACGCTCCCTAAACTCACACACACAGAGTGTAACACTAAAACCTAGTGTGATACAGGCACACATTCACTATGACAAATTTAGGTATTCCCCCAGGGCTGGACAGAAATAGTTGCCATGCTAAATTAGGACAGGGTTCTAAAAGGTACAATTCCACTTAAACTGAGACCATGATTTTGTAGCCAATACTGAGATTCAGTATAAAAGAGCTTCCTGGACTATTTGAAATCGGACATCTCAGCCCTCCTAAAACCTGTTTCTTGATGCTGCTTTTAGTTGTCTCCCTGCCCCCCATCCCAAAGCAGGATCTCTGCAGTGGCACCTTAATCTCTCACTGACCTGTCAACGAGATGCTGAGAGGTGATATATATCCAAAGCTTAAATCCCCATAGATCTTCATTTATATGCAGTCTGCTTTTGCCTTTGTTACAGCAGTTGTTGATGTGCGTGTGGCTGATGTGGGATGCTGCTTCGTTTTGTTCATCTATCTATGTAGGAACAGTTCTCGCGACCCTGTCTCTTCCTTGAAATGTTAGGTTATTTCAAAAACTCAGCGACTTTATCATTTTAAGTATATGCAAGAATGCTGTGCTGCTGTATTTCTGCTTACAAATTAGAGGCTTGAATGGCTCAAGTGTCAGGACTGACCTAAAACACAGCATGGCAAACCATAGACAGTGGCGTGGAGTCCAAAGAAATCAGCTTCTCTGAGGAGAAAGTGGATTTTCCACAGTGAAACAGGATTCCCTTCTTTGCGGCGCTTCCCCACTGCTGAGGGATGTGGGAGCATAATAGGAGTGTGCATGTGTGTTTGTGCATTTTTCTGTGTGCTTTTGTGTGTGTGTGTGTGTGAGTCTGTGTGTGTGTGTACAGGTGGGTGTGTATGGGGAGAGAGAGGAGAATCCACATGCTGCGAACGTAGACTGACAGTAGCTAAATTAGTCTGGACAGATTACAGTGGGATCCGTGCTCTCTTTCTAAAAGGGCTGAAACACCTACGGGGGGGTGGAGGTGGGGGGTCGGAGGGGTAATACACTGAGCCCTGCTCAAAACCAGCAGGTCCACTGAATCCTGTTCTTTCTTATGAATGCCTGTCTATTTTACACAAAGGCTGAATGCAGTGGGAGTAAAAAGGGATAGTAGGTAGTAGACAGGGAACGAGAGGGGGGCGCATATAAAAATGGTATATATTGCAGCGCATTGTTGGCATATGAACCTGAACCTACCACTAAGATAATACATATCTGTACCAAATGCAATAGCAATGCAAGTATATTAGCAATAGGCAGGAGTTTATTTAGAATAAACAATACAATAACAGTGGAGGGAATAGCTCGGAGCTGCATGGGGGCACTAAAGGAGCTCAGTTCGGCCACTTTCTCCGGGATTCCTTTTCCATCCCCTCACTTCTTCACTCCTCCACTTAAGCTGACACCCGAGACAGTGGGACTGTCAGGATTAGGGCTGCTGAAGGAGCTTCGTCTGCTTCCAACAATGACCCCCCCCTGCACACACACACACACACACACACACATATCCCACATCCCCTCTGCCCTCTCAGCGTTGCTCTATCACATCTCTCTTACCTGAGACTGCCTCCAATTTTCTGTAACCCTGCTGAATGTACCCATATGACATTAAGGTGTAATTCCATGCTGTCAGTATATTCCAAAACATAACCAGAATATATGGTAATGTATTTTCAGTAAATTACCTTTTTTGTATGTGGGAAGAACGGGTTGTGGCTGCAAGCAGCCATCTGATTGTGGCTTGAATTACGTTAAATTAAGGTAATTTTTTTTGCCTTTTCTCAGTCGGTCCTGTGGCCGTATCTGTATGACTGAATTTAGACTGATTTATTTGGGTTTTTTTTTTGAGGGGAGGTTCTTGAACCTGTTGAAAGGCATCAGTGTGGCTATATCTTTACTACTAATTATAAGGTGGTTAGTTTTTTAATTGCTAATTCAAGAGATTTAAATCATTTTAGTTCATATTTGGCATCCTGCATTTTGGGGGGGTTTATGTGATGTCAATTTGGCATTCTGAAAAGATTCGGCAATTACGTCATTTTAAAGCTTGATGTCGACTGTTCCCGGGGAGGTGGGTGTGGCAGACAGTGGTGGCAGTACCCTCGTCTGACTGGGCGATGTATCGCTGCTCGAACATCTCCTTCCCCGCCGCCTCCATAGGGTGTGGTTTTTTTCTTGATATTTTCTTGTTTGTGCTTTGGCTGCAGATGTCAAAGTCCTAATTTGGTTTATTAGTTCTATCGAACTGTTGAAGTCCATAAAGAATATATTTGGAATTCTGTTTACTTATTAAGTTCTGATTGGAACTAATTCAAGCCACAACCACAGCATGTGCCGATTGTGCCACGAAGGCCTAACTATTGTGCTGCTCATAGTCTTCCTCATCTTCAGTGATTATTCAGTTTGTGTAATCTAATAATGGAAGTCTCAGAATAGTGATGAACCCAAATATAGATGTAGCCAAGATGCCCAAGGCTTGAGCTGCTTGACTAAGCTGTGAAGAGTGTGCTTGTATGTGTGTGTGTGTGTTTGTGTGAATTTTACTCTTTGTGGGGACCCAATGATATATTTTGATGTTGTGGGGACAATCGACTTATCCCCAATGCAATGAAAATGCTTTTTTCCAGTAAAAGCCGCCCCATTAAACATTTGGTTAAGGATAGGCTTGAGTAAGCTTAGCTCTTGGCAGAGCATTTTTAGCTACAGTAAATCAGTAAAGTAATTCCAGAAAGACAGAAATCCAAAGTTGTGTATGTGTTCTTTTGGCAGGCGTTCATGGCTGTGATTGTGTTAGTGAAGGGGGACCCCAGCCTGCAACACAGCAGCTGCCTTCATTGCATCACTGTGTGGAGGGGGGTGGAGGGGGGTGGAGGTGGGGTGGGGGGGGGTGAGTGAGCGAGCGGGCAAGCGAGTGAGTCAGTGATTGAGTGAGGGACAGACAGAAGAGAGAACAGAGGGAGAAAAAAAAGGGGAGTTGAGTATCCTCCACATGAATGCTAAGGACTCTCTAGTGCAGAAGTGTGGTCATGCCAGAGCACAATCATCCAGCCTACAACTCATCACAACCCGGGGAGGGATCCTACACCTCCTGTGAAACCTTCACTTCCTCCTCCTCCCTCAGTTTTATTCATCCTTTTCTCATTTGACTGGTAATGACTCTCTCCCATCAATTAGGCTGACTCCATGCTAACGCTTTTCGGTGCTGAATAAATACATAATGATGTCTCGCCTGCAGCCCCCATTTCTCCCTGGAGGTGCGGAGCGGGGGAAAAAAACTCTCACCTCCGCAGGGGAAGGCATTTGCCAGAGATAAAGCTAATTTAATCCGATGAAATGTGACATTTGGCGGCGGGCGCTTCGATGCTCCAGCTTGGGCCAGAGTGCAGGTGCTGCATCAAGATTAATGAATCGCCAGCAGCCAATCCATTCACTTGGCGAAGGCAGAGGGAGCGAACCAGAGACTCGCATGCCAGGACAGTGAGCAGCAGGAGGTCAGAGTTCTGGTAAAAAATAAAAAAATAAAGAAGTGTAAAAAAAAAAAGGTAGGCGCTAGACCACATACCACACACGGCCGTTTGTCACTCTCTGAAACCTGCTGAGAGCCTGAGAAGGCGGCTACCTTGATTAGAAGTGCAAGGTTTTTTTTTGTTCTCTGCCCCTCTGTTTAGTCCTCCTCCTCTCATTGAGCCTACTGCCGTTCCATTCTGCCTGTACTGAATTGTGTAACCAGCATGGAGGACGCAAGATGCGTGTGTGTGTGTGTTCGTGTGTGACTGTTTACTCGCGTGGTTAACAGCGCCCACGGTTGGTGGGGAGTTTCCTTGTGCGAAAATGGCACCCGTCCCTGCCAAGCGAAGCAGATTGGCACTCGGTTCGTGCCAGGGTACAATAAATAATTATTGCCTCTCACGATTACTTATGGTCTGCTGAGTAGAATTTCATTAGGAAATAAAGCCTATTAACGCCCAACTACTAGCTTTCCACACAAACATTATAATTATTCAGCGCTTGCTTCCCAGCTTGAAGACGAAGTCTCGAATGAAAAGAGGCACAGCTTTTTGGCCTCTGCCACAGGCGGCTGTGGGTCTTGCCCATTCATGCTCTCTGGCCTTTCCCTGATGCTGTGTTCCAGCATCACCTTGACCTCCCCTCTCCTAAATTATGGAGGGTGACAGGATGGCCTCATTAGGAGAGAAAAAGAGGACATTCTATATTCGCCAGGGGACTCGATTACCATAAAGTGAGAGTGAGCAAAAAAACAAGTCAGAGCTGTGAGGTAAAGAAGTAGTCGTATGCCCTTGATAAGCTAGGTGGGAATTGGCTAGTTTGAGACCAGAGAACCTCTTACTGAACTGCGGCTCCTTCACACTGTTTGAGCCTTAAGAGGTTGCTTAATAAGGTGTGGGGTACCTGTGAGACTGCCAAGCTGAAACCAGTGTATTAAAGTAGAATGGATTGAACAAGTCATTTCTTTTTTTAAACTGCACTTTAGTGCAGTTTTGACGGAGGAAATGTATTCTTCCAAGAATCCATTTTTACCAGTGAGTTTCTGGTTAGCAAATTCTGTGGTACCCATTCAGTCTGGTATGGCCAGACATTGTCCATCGCGAAGAGCTTTTAGGTAGCAGGGAACACCGCCTTCTCATTCATTCTACTCCGAGATATCTACTCCATCTCAATCTGACACCCATTTCCGTTTCTCTAGAAATTTTCCTTTTTTTCCTTTGCTGCACTCTTCTCCATTCTGGCGTCTTTCTAAGAGCGCCATGTCCTCGTACCTATCGGTGCTGCTTTGTGGTTTTAGATAATCCTTAGGCGCAAGGCAAGAAGTAACTTAGCCATGCATCCACACTCTCTTTTTATATTCATATTGATCTCGACCAACACGTTTGGAGGCCGCGGCAGGGAGCTCAAATAGGCTTATGTCCTCATATTCATTTTTATTTTTATTTTTCATTGGGTTTGTTTATGTATTTTTTCTTTCACAAAGCCCTAGGTGGCCTAGCATGCTTGAGTAGGCTTAGTGCCTGGGTAGGATCTAGCCGTGTGATTAGCTCAGTGAAAAGGCATGTGTAATAATGTTGTGACTGTTAATAAGCAGTGCTTACACATTTCTATAGGCAGTACATATAATTAGGTGGGGTGAGATGAGCCGTGCTGTTTGATCAATAGGCTAACGCACAGCTCAAAAGAGCTTGGGAAAGAATAGAGAGTGCTGCGGGGAGCCACATCACTACGGGCCAAAGGCTTTCTCTGCTTCAAGTCTCTGAAGATCAATTTGCCATATCCTGGACAGAGCCTGTTTAGCCAAGAAAACCAGAGACATTGTGTTCTATGGCTGTCCTCTAGGGGGAGATGTCAGACTCACACAAATAGATTACCTCCAGTGGAGGGTTAGAAAAAAATGGCTTTCTATTTGATGCAATGGCTCTTAAAAAAACTCAAGTCACTCTCTAGTTACTTTTTCTGCCACTCATATTGATTTGTCCATGATAGGCACGCAGTGCCCAGTTTCATTTGCGACAAATGTATCAGTGTCTGTGGCCCTTACAAAGACCTGTTTACCCAGGACTCCTTACCGAAAAAAAGGAGGGGACGAAAAAAGAGAAGGAAGAGTGAAAAAACGCTGCTATAAGTGTCCTGAATGGAGGCTTTGTTCGCAGGGGCCAGGTCCCAGCGTGAGAGTACACAGGGCACTGATGGATACTTATACCTGGCCCCCCTGGTGCCTCAAATGCCTCAGCTAGATACCACTTCCACAAACGCACCCTCTGTCCACCTCTTCTCCCGCCCTCCCTGCCCCGCTTTGTGTATGAACAACCAAAGCTTTTTTCTGCCTTTGCTCTTTTTTTTTGGCCTTTCCATCTTCTACGCAAGTGCAGAGGGAGGGGTTTGGCTAGATATTCAGGCTCACCTGTGGATGGCAAAGTGGGAGGGAAGTAGCTTGCAGGGAAAGAAGAAGAGAAAGAGTTTTTGAGGTATTGCTGCCTTTTATTTGATTTCTAAAATTAGCGACCAACTTGAAGTTTTTAGGGGAATGTTTATATAAAACCTGTTTATTGGACGCACTTCCTATCAGGAGCTACAATGGCTAGCATAAAGCGATTCAACACGATGGAGAGGTCTGTAGATACTTTTTTTCTCTTGTTCATAATGCCTGATGCCAACAGGCAAACAACACTTTTGAGTTGGTGATATAGATATAAATGCATCTAGACAAGAATATCATTAGTAACGTGTCAAATGTAGAATGGCTTAATTGGCTCTTGAGGCCTTTGAACAAATAGCTGCTTTTAGGTACGCTGCTGCATAGAAGACAGAAGACAATGGTAGCTTGGGGCTCATGTTCATAGCTTCATATCTCTAGAGAAACAGTGTACAAGTCTTAGCTTTCTGGAATCACAGAACAGTAGAGACTTATGAATATATACATATATTGCAAGAATTCAAATTAATTTTTTTTTACAGAAAATCAACTCCAAGGAAACTGCAGGTAAAGTTGCAATATATTTTTTGACCTCAACAACTACAAAGTATAACGGCTTGCGTCTCATAACCTGTATGACTTTGTTATACTTATTTTAGAGAATGTATGACTCACTTTTCCTCTCTACCACTCCCCCCCCCCACGCCTCCTTTCTTTCTATCATCCCCCCCCAGACAGGGTTGAGATAGATAAGCACCACTGATCAATGAGGTTGTGCTTCGCTCTTTAACTAGAATCTTTCTCCGCTCAGGGTGCGGGCACTGCTCCGGCCGCCATCCATTTCACTCCTCTCTGGCCAAATGGATCTGCGAAACGGAGGGGATCGACTTCTTTTTGTTTGCTTGTTCCCTCTCATTGCGCTCTGAAAGGACTGACGTGCACAAGACAAAAAACAATCAATCGCCCTGTCTATGGATCTTTTTGTGAAATGCCATAACCGGATCGAAACATTGGCCCCGACATGCCAAAATTTGATCAGTGACTAGAAAGAGAGGCTAATGAAATATATCACAGTTGACCCATGACTCTTATCAGTAACTGTCACATGTGCCCTTTGCCATTCGTCTTCGCAAGACAAAAAGCACCAGGGATTAAACTGATGGCTCTGAATTATGGAGAAAGTCGCCGTAATAGCCTTGTGGCCAAACTTTACTTTCGTTGTTGACCGTCAGGATTAGCTGTCGGATTTGGTCCCTCATGTCGACGCCTAGAAAACCTTGGTTTACCAGCCTGTCTTGCTTGCGAATAAATAAATAAATAAGATGACTGCCTCTTTTCACAGAGATCTTGATAATGGCACAAATCAGCTTATATCCCCCCACCCCCTCCCCTCCCCTCCCTCCACCCTATCTACCCCTCCCATATCCAAGATGCTGGTGACAGAGGATGGATTTAAATCTGTCTCTCTCTCTTTTCCTCTCTCTCTCTCTCTCTCTCTCTCTCTCTCTGCTTTCAAGTGGTTCAAAAAGTCAGAAGAGGATCATGCGCAGAGTAGGTAGCAAGGATTAGGCAATCCATTTTACTATGCACCAGTCCATTCCCATGACAAAGCTCCCCTTTGATTAACGTTGTATTTTTGTTCTACCCTTTGTCGGTTGTGAAGTCTAGGAGAGGCCTTCTACAGACCTCTGGGAACCGACTGATGTGTTGGACACATTAACAACTACTAAACTTTTCTAATAATATAGAGTTTTTTTCCAAAAAGTGAAATGATAAATTAGAATAAAGGTGAAGAGGGAGTAATAAAACATTGGTTTGTTATTGCTAGCTGCGCTCAAGCTGAAGTCATCCCTTTTCCACAAGTTAATTATTCATGCCTTTTGGGAGCCTTTTTCTTCTTACATGAAGTGGTTTTCTGCAAGACCTAAATAATCTTTAAAAGCAAGAAACAGAGCCATACGCATGAAACCCAGCAAACAGGGCTTCACCACAGCTAGCAGCGCTACCAGACTTGGCTAGTCCCTCAAGCTGGCTGTCTGTCTGAAAGAGACTCTCCCCTTGAGATATCTAGACTGAGCTACTTTCTAGTCTTCCATTGCTTAATGTTCTCAAACCTGTGCTTGCAGGTCTCTTGTCAATACCCTAGTCTATAGTCTTATCTCAAAGCCTCAGCAGTACGCTAGCCCTGAGGAGTGCCTCTCTACAGCAGATAGGCATGCAGGTGCTGGGGGACTAAGGGACCAGCTTCCCGTTTAGCTTGCTTGTCAGTACCACATGGAGAGCGACGGAGTGTCTCTCTGGAGGATGTCTGAAGTGGGGATAGTGTTGTAGGGACCACTGAGGGGGATGGGAGGGACAAGCAAGGTTGGCATGTCTCTGCGGTCACACTTGGTCACTGCTGTGTTTTATGGCTTTCTATTCCTATGTGATTTTTCTCTGCCATGTCACATAGGGTTCAAAGCCATTGGGTACAGAGTGGAAGTTCAGCTGGGGACAGATGGGGTCAAGATCAAAATGCAACCAGGGAGGACAACATAGAAGTGCCCATCCACTAAGGGGTTATCATCAAGCCACGATAAAACGTAGTCCTCTGTACACAGTAAAGAACAATACATCAAAGTCAATTACAGGGTTCGTTTGGTTCATAATGCCTCTCAGGAGGAACCGTAGTCATATGGCTGACGCAGACTGCCTCGACTTTTTTTTCCCCAGTGTTTTTCAAACATTGACAGTTCAACCGACTGGATACAGCAAACGTTTTGGTTAATCATTGGAAAAAACACAAATGTTCAGTCGGAGAGTGCATCGCACAAACAAGAACACTTTCCTCATTCCATCTCTGCGTGGCAAACCAATTGTACGTGTTGCACAATAGATGTTGTTGGTTTTGTCTCAAACTGCCTTTTTTCCCTAATTAACACTTGTGTAACAGTGTTTTCATAATTGCTTGTCTTCCCACTCTGTTCAGCTGGAGTAGATTACTGCACATGCTATATATTTTACTGCCCGGGAAACACAAGTAGCTCCTGCACTTTTGTGAATCCATCTTAGTAATGTAGTTTGCATCGAGCTGCGGAGTGCAGTCATGCTTTTAAAGTGGTAATTAAAAGTGTGGCTGCCGCTGAATGGAAGCACTAGTCTCGCTGCTGACGTGTGTGACATAATGGCACTCAGGAAGTAGCGGGCATGCACAACACTGGCAGTAATACTACCTGATTATTTTCCTCACACACACAGACACACATACCCACACACATACAGTGTGCCCGGAGGCGCTCTCCCTGCATGCTCGCAGGCACCTGCAGCACCGTGGCTGGTAATTGTCCCCGTGGCAGGCAGTTTTAGCGGCGAGTGGAAAGCACCTCGCTTCCCTGTTAGTGCAGGCTGCTGAGTCAGGCTGATTTTAATGAAGCCTGCAGTATTTATCACCTATCTCCCATCCTTAATTAGACTCATTGGGAGCAAACGGATGGGAAGTGAAATGTTAATGTTGTATTTCCTCTCAGGCAGTGGTTCACCCCTGCTTGTTATTGTGTGGTCGGGCCAGTGGTGGCAGTGAGAGCTGAGGGAGTCAGTCGATAACAAAGACTAGACATTCGCATTGCTAAAAAATAATAATAATGACGTCTATTGCAGCAAAGAGATCCTGGAAAGGATTGTTTTCCCCCCTTTTTTAGACAGTCAGACATCTGCGGACACACTGTGGCGCAAGGCCCCGAAAGACTCAGCTAATTTGTCAAAGTGTGAGTGCTAACCTGTCAGATAAGAGAGCCACAGCTGTCTCCCCGCTTCCTTTGTGTGTATGTGTGCGAGCGTGGGTGGGTGGGTGTCTGTGTCCTACTGTCTTTAGCCAGGTGTTTCAGTGCAGTGTGTGCACACTGTGTGTTTTCAGCCAGGGATTTGGTGTTGACTCCCGGTAAGGTGATGACGTTAAAAATAAAAACACTAAGTAGGTATAAGCCGCTTTGCATGTTTCCAGGTGTTTGTCTGTGTGCATCGCTGTGGGTATTTCAGTGTGTGTACATGTGTGTGTGTGTGTGTGTGTGTGTGTATGTGTGTGTGTGTGTGTGTGTGTCCTTCAAGAGCTAATGATTAACTGCAATGCTCGACTAGTCTGCAACCCTTCATCTGAATGACTGTAGCCCATTTCACTGCAGCTACACTGCTGCTCCCGACACAAAATAATATCACACTAAGAGCACTTTACTGCAACCTCAGCAAGCAGTCCTGCTTTACTCAAGTCAGAATTGCCCCGAGCACAGCTCAAGTGCCGTGTGCACTAGAGACTCCTTCACCAACTTCACCGACAATATGTAAACAAATGCAGCTCATTGGACCAGCACCAAAGCCCATCTCTTGCTCTCAAGTTGCCCATGAGATCTTCCTTCATTTTCATAAGATGGAGAAAATTCAAATGGTATGTCAGAAATGTCTCTAAAGAAACCTACAGGTGGGCTCCCATACAGGTAAAAATTGACATTCGACCAAGCATGTACCGAAGAAGATCAATATGCTGACAGTCTTTATTTTTGACCATAGGCCACATACTGCTCTATTGATTGACCTTCCATAACCTTATTCTGCAAATGAACCTACAAGCCAACACTACAGATCTCTTGCGCTGAGTGATACCTAAACAATATTTAAGTTGACCCTCAGAGCTAAACAGGGTCTCCTAGCCCTTTCAGCCCTTGCAGGGGTCCCCTCCTGCATTAGTTCTGTGAGTAAGCCAGGCTCCCGTGGGACTGTAAATGGACTCCCAAGCTTGTCTAAAATGGGATGCGTGAGTGTGGTGGCTTTAAGTCGCTTACATGTGTAGTTCTTATCGCCAGAGAGCCCTCAAACATTACTGGCAAATGCCCTAATGGGACCACTGGGACTTCCTGAGGTTTTGCAGAGTTGAATTCACAAATGCATCAAACCCCAGTCACATTGCTTTTCTGTCCACGTTCCACTGCACAACCTTATACTCTGGAGCTCACACACATACACACACCCACTGCCCGTACTGAATCCTTCAGCGCTACACCACATGCATACACATGAATTCATATTGTCAGCTCCCCATACATATACATAAGACAATTCAGGTGCTTATTGAGGAGGTCTATGGATAAGCGCAGCCTGGTTCTGCTGCTTGCCCACACATGACCTCTCTGCAATGAGGCTTAAGATGCGAGGGTCTTTCAGGCGCCTCAGTCCCCCGAGACAAAGCGCCACTCGAGTTAATTGTGGCCTGTGCATGATACGATAGGCACAACTTGCTGTTGTCGTCTCATGGAAAAGCTCATCAGCACACGAGGTGCTTGGTGCAGCCAGGCGTCCTGAGTACATCCTGCTAGTAATCTCCTCTCTGCAGCCCAGCACAGCATTCAGCCGGCCTGAGGACCAGAACAATGCAGCGCTGATAAACATGGCAGGCCTGCCAGACCCTTCTCTTTGGCATCCATGCAACACATTGTGGCTCCGCAGGAACAACCTATCCATGCTCCTCCCACAAATGCGTTCTTTCGTAGCTACTGTTGCATTTCGACTCAGTGACAAATATGTATTTACAGTACTGTGCGAAAGTCCTAGGCACCTATGCAAATTGTGTAAAGCCATTTTTTCAGCGTGTGATAAAGTGTCTTTCTGCTAGCAAAGTTAACATTAGCATAAATGCAAACAAACAAGAAAGCAGTTAAGTTTGTAAAAAAAAAAAAAAGGTTGACATTTTGTGAGCTAGGAGAACACCATTTGCGCTTCAAGATTTCTCCTCGGTTCCTCCAGCCGTTTCTTGGATTTGTGAAACTCCATCAGCAGCTCCTGATTTAATTGATCGAGTCAAACCTGGTTTCTCATGGTAACTGCAAGTAATACTGGACGTCCACAAGAAGTTTTTTTTTTGTTTAATTTAGTATATTTAGTAATATTAATGGGAGAAAAAAGGCTCATCGAAACAGTTTTGAATATTATTTTTTTCAGGTCCCTGCACAGTACATTACTAGTTTCAAATATGTTGTGTGAAAGGCCACACCTTTAGGATAGATTAGGAGTAGCTGTATGGTCTTACCCTCCCTATCAGCTACAGCAAGCCTCTGTGAATGTCTCCCAACTTTTTAGAGACTTGTATTCATAAATTTTTGTTGGGTCTAAAAATGTATGTCTGTTTTCTCTCTGTCCTTTATATCTCTGAATACTTTTATTTTCTTAATATAGTGCAAGTGCATGTCAAGGGAAAAGTGCTGCTGGTAAATCTCTAAGAGTAACTAAGCAGTGTGGGCTATAATGTTAATTTAACTGACCTTGACTTTTCTGCTGAGCCCATTAATCAGATATTTATTAGAAGTGTATAAATACAGCATGTCATCCTATAATGTTCAGTACCAGCCTCTGAATTCAACATAATGTTAGATATGAAGGATAGATGTGAAAAAGGATAGATGTGAAATTTTACATTTATGTAGCAGAGTGTGATAGGTTGTATGTTGTAAAATATTACTGTGAGGCTTGTGTGTTTGCTTGTGCAGACCGATATTTAAAAAGTAGTGCAGAAATATATGTCCTGGTTTTTTGATCGCATGAGATTTTAACGCCTTGATATCTCTCCAAGATTCTGTGTCTAGTATGACTAGGGACCACTGGCTAGGGACCACTGATACCCATATCAATGATTCACGATATTTAGCACCGTTTTTTTCCCTTTTTTACCCATGTGTCTCTGCAGGTGGTGTTGATTGTTTGACGAACAGGAGACAGGTAGGCAATGCCTCAGTTCACCTTCGCCTGCTTCTGCGGCCTCCATGGCCTCTGCTGCCGGAAAAAGAAAAAAAAGAAGGAGGAAGAGAAGCAGCGACAAAACTATGAGACTGAGGTTTGATGAGTTGGGACTGAAAATACTTTGGTGTTTCAGTAGGTTGAATAGAAACCAGATACAAGTGAAAAAAAAACTCCTTGTAAGTCCTCAACTAATCCCAGGGCTGAGGTTAAGGATTCTAATCATGGGTTCCTCCACAAAAAAAGAGCAACGCAAAGACTGAGAACGGGCCTAGATAGAGATTTCCACTGAGCTCTTACATTTTAGATGTCATATCTGAGAATTCTGAGTGAGTGTTTCAGGCCCAGCTGCCAAGGTGAAGCCACAGACTTGGATCGAATATTGAATATATCATTTAGAGGTTTTACTGTATTAAAGACTCCTTCAGAGGTTCAGGTATTCAGATATGTTCATCCACTGATAGTACCCAGAATCTGGGTCCTTGGTTCATTGTAAGTCATTATGTGTTTGAAATGTTATTATAGTATTTTTAGCAATGACAGCTGATTAATGGCCTTTTCCATTTATGTATGAAAGTGTTTCAGTTGAGGCTGGCAGCCATGAAGGTGCTCCTCGGCACCTGGTCCTGGTGCCTTCGTTCTCCACCAGTTTGCCTGTTAATTGACTTCATGGTAATTATGAACCCCTAGGGAGATCCAAGTGGCCCCTTTGCAAATGCCACCACGGTAAAGGATGGTTACCATCTGTCATTTCTTGGGAACACTTCAAATCTGGCCCCAGGCAAGTTTCACCTGACTTCCCCTCAATTATTGTGCGGAACTTGGAAGGCGACGTGGCATGAATTTGAATGAAACGTCTGGGTGGAGGGATTTTTTTTTTGTCTCTTACTGAGAGGTGTGTCTGGGAAACGGTCAGGACACTACATCAAACCATGTAATCAGGCAGGGAGAGGCTTATTCACGCTGTGAATTGGACCTTACCAATCATATCATACCAGAGCAGTCTGGCAGCCTGGTGATAGAAAGAAGCATGAACATATCCCAATAAGACAAGATTCAATGGGCGGTTTGAGCTCTCTCTAAATGAGTTTTGACCATCTCTAAGGATACGACGCAAGAATGAGGAGTGATGAATGTGCGGGCTATTTCTAGACACTTTTTATGACCTAAAGTGAGTTGCTCAGGTCTCTAGTTTCTTTCTAAGGTTAATGTGATTAGGCCTTAAATGGCAATGGTAATTTATGGGGGTGGAGAGGGGGGTGGTGAGGGGCAGCCAAAGGTTACGGAAGTCAACAACGTCTTATTAGGTCACGCACACACACACAGTCATCTCATCACCTGAATAACAAAAATGTACCTCACCACACTTTACCCAACCAAGTTCCTCAATCATGGCTATTCTTAGCACATTTATGCATGTATAACCCCCAAAGCCTGTGTGAAAAAAACACTCATCAGCCCTGCATTAATATATCCAATTAAAACAGAAAAAAAGTTCACCATGGCAACCACTATGACCAAAACTTTGGCCTTTGGGTGCAGGGGTTTGAATGGGTTTGAAAATAGCAGTAATTGTGGTGGTAAATGGCAGGCCTCATTAAGGAAGGTGATTATGCAGTCCACGCCTGCTAGGATGGGGCGACGCAATTAATCTCTCTCAACAGGAAGCGGGCCAGGATGACGGATGCTCCTAAATCTGATGTCGCGGAAACAAAAGGGAAGAAAAAGTCAGAGTCTTAAACTTGGCATAATCTCCTTATGCATATTCAGATGGAGGGCTTAAGAGAACTATTTAATATTAGAGAACGTTAATAAAAGTGCCTTTCACCCTCATGATCTTCGGAGGAGACCGACAAGAATTTGTTCGCAAGACCGCTTAACTTATTTTCATCGCGATTGGACAGCAATTTCTTATATTCATCCTAGAACCCATGGTGAAGTGCTAATAAATTAATTCTCTTAATAACTGAAACCTGCATCTGAAGTTAGAGATCGTTAAATCGATTTTTCCAGAGGTGAGCATTGTTCCGGCAGACCAAGTTATCACGTTACAGGTGCAGGGTCTCTGTCAGAGGGAGGGCAAGATTTAATGAATGGTAGATTGAAATGGCTGCTAATTACCTGCAGCCACACTAATTGGCAATGTCTCTCTTGCTGCCTCGAAAACTGCACTTTTTCCTAGGAGGTGGCATAAAATGAACACATTGCCTCAAATTGGGCCTATTTTCGCATGTTTGCACTGTTAAACAATGACAGCAGGCAGGCTTTAATTATAGTGTTAACTTGCACCACCAAACATGCTAATTTTTCTGGTGCAGATGTTGAAATATCTCAATACTTAAACACAGAACGCTGCGATAAGCATAGAGCAGGAACCTTACCACAGCAGCCTTGTAAACAAAGAGATGCGCCCCAACCCCCAATTTGTTTTAAATTTTCGCAAAGTTGCCTGTGGAAACTCTAATATGCCTCTTGAGCAGTGATGTGATATTTTCCAATGCTTGTGAGACCTGATAAAGTATGGCATGAATTTAATACTCTAGCAGGACTGTTTTACTGCTGTGAATCTGTGTGAATCTGGCGTGAAGTGAGATGTTCTTGTACATCATCACTTTCCATTTTTCTTTAAGGCAGAGAAACACTGAAGCAAGTCTGGCCTGAATACTACCTATTAAGCTAATGGGCAAATAATGATTTTGTGCTAACAATGCTTGGTGCATACATTAAATTATGCATTCATAATTCACACAGTAACCAGATAATTTGGTGATGTTGAACAGTTTTTTGTTTTTTGTGGCTGTGCTAGATTTTAAACCCAAATCTAGACACAGTTCTCCACGGAAGCCCACTGAAAACCTTTTTTTTTTGCAGGAAAACCTTTCAACCTTCCAACTTCCAACTTAACTCCCGTTAAACTATATACCTACCGTCTGTGAGCAGCCACGGGAAACTGAAAGATACACAAATGCTCAGTGTCACATGCAGGCTGACATTTATCGCGTTCAGGCTTCTTTATTCAGCCGTGGCGCGTGAGAGGCAGAGACGGGATCGCCGACACGTATTCGTGCGGCTGATGGCGCCGCGCCTCCTCCACCATGCTGACAGCCAGCCCATCTCCGCGCCCTAATGAAGATTAAAGAAGGCTTCCTCCTCTTAAGCTCCTCTAATTAGCCAATCGTCCGGACGGACAGGCGGGCCGGGCCCTGGCCGATGGCAGCCCCTGATAGAGAGTGAGGGGGGAAGAAGTGAGATTGTGTAATTGCGACGGTAATGGATTTTGTCGGGAGCACCTGTCAGGGCCCCGGCAAAAACAGCCACGGCAGCCGGGGAAGGGAATTGGAGTCAGGATGCCAGCAAGCTGAGCTTCTGTCTGAGCCAAGCTCACCTGATTGCCAATTTGGGGGAGTCTTCATGCATCAAGCTTCAAGAGCACAGGCGTTAAGGGGCCTGGTAGGTGGCAATTCTCTGGGCAAACCATTAAAGAAAGTGTCAGTGTGAATAACTGGCCAGACGGGCAGGATTGAAAGATAAAATCAAAAGGCATTTAATTTCCAATTGAGAGCGCAGAAGATGAAAAAGAAACGCACCAGTGAATTTGCCCCACTAACACGAGATGCTTGGTCGGAAGTGCTCCACCCCACACATGAAGCTGATGCAAGTAGAGCTGGCAGCCCCATTGCAGAGACCTGTTAAGGAAAGAAAAACACTCTCTCAGAAAATGGACAGAGGTCTATCCTTGCATGAGAATGTGGCCAGGCAACAGCCAATGGAAGCGTTTCTCAAGCATCAATATAGTTGCCCTCTTTGGCTTGGGCTCGAACTACACCCTTTCAGCTGACTTCGGCCTTTGGCCATTTTCATGTTCTCTCAACTGTCTTTTGTTAGAGGTCAAGCATTGCATGTCTTCAGTATGTATGCTGTTCATGCACTTGCGAGCTACACATCTTTGCAAACCGCAGCCAAAACTGGCGCTAAACTGCCCATAGCCAAAAATATGTATTTTCACTTTTTTACGGCAACCATGGCCAGCTAGGCTCACAGCTGCCAGCTGCACAATATTGAATCAGCCTTGTAAAGAGGACTGGTTTAGGGAATTGCTCGTCTTTTTAAGTAGGTGAGATGGCACTGCAGCTGCTCGGTGGACATCTCCAACGCACAAACACAGATTGGTGGCTCGGAGCTGGCAGCCCAGGGCCCGTGCAGTTTATCGGCAGTAAACGGTAATGACAGCGCTGTCACTAGGAACTCCAAAGGGAGTGTTCTCTCCTGTCAAAACTGAACACTTCAGTACTTTCAGCAACACTATTTTAGTCTAATCTGCATCTGTGTCAGGGATATCATTTCACAGCAGTGTGAATTGCAGTTTGAGAATTAAAAAGATTACTTGGATGCAATCTAAATTGATTAAAACTGTGTTAGCCTTTCCAAAAAAGTTTTAGAAAGAAGTTCACACAAGCAAGACCAGCAAGATGAGCTCCAAACTACACATTTAATCTTAATCAGATGCCTATGGGATTTCCCTGATTTTATTGATTGAGATAAATGAGTTAATCGATGGTCACTCTCTCTTTCCCTCTCCCTGATTTTTTCTCACACACCCACACATACACACACACACACACACACACACACACACTCTTTCTCTCTTTCCTGCTTGGAGACAATCTTTGATGCATACTGATGTGGCTTAGACCTTTCCACACAACCACAAAACATCAGGTGACTGTGGTTTTCCAAATGCCACTTACTTTCATGTTGTGAGAGAAGGAGGGACGGGACAAAAAGAAGGCTAATTTGTTTCCATCCACTTCTACCCTTGATTTGGCCTTTGGTCGTTTCCTTTAGGTGAGAGCGATGGAAAAACATCAACATAATAATTTGCTCCTCTCCCTCTTTCTTTCTTTTTCCTTTTTTTTTTTTTAATGAAGACCCGCTCTTTAGGAAATGAGATATGGCCTACTGAAGTGTTCCTCATCATTCATTAGCTTCTTGTAGCAGGCAATTGTGTTTTGCAGACATCTCACAAAATAATTCCCATTATAACCTTTCATTTTCGAGAAAGAAGCGCTTCGGCGTTGCAGATTGAAAAAGAGAGAGCTTTTGTCTCGTGCTATACTTTCCAGGCTCCGACTTAATCGTGAGTCAGATGTTACTCCTTTGTTTCGTTTGACTTAGACCCCCTTTCAGCTGCTTTTGTGTATTTGGTCTCATTTGGGAGATTTGATGAAGCAGCTTAGCGCCCCCCCCCCTCCCCAACTCTCTCTCTCTCTCCCCCTCCCTCTCTCTCTCCCTCTCTCTCTTCGTCTCTTTTGCATTATCTCCGTCTGCCCGAGTCAGCAGCCGTAGCGAGCTCGACGCTGTTGTAAGCCGCTTTGCTATGTTCCAGGCAGAAAGTTCCATTATTCATTTTGCCCAAGCACAGAGGTGGCTTGTTCACTCGCACTGCAGCAGAAGGTGAGACTAGGTGGTACACGCAGTCCCTCCCTCCTCCTCTTCCTCCCCCCTCCCTCCCTCCTCCCCATCTTCCCCTTTTCTTCCAAATAATACAGAACCCACAGTACAGGTGAGAGAGGATGTACAGCACAAAGGGTCGTCCTTGTTAGGCATGACTAGAACTGTAAACCTCAGACTTCACCTCCATTTCAGCACCGATGTGTAAGGCAACAGTTCAATAAGACAGATTATATTTTGCCATGTGATTTTGTCAGTAAAATACAAAACAATCAACCAAAGACTGGCTGCGTCAATATTACAGTTAAGCAAAGATTATAGAGGGTGCTACTGGTAGGGAGGTGAACATTCAAATATCGATGGTGCTCAAAAATGTTTTAACTAAGATGAATGTAGTTAGCAAAGAAAAAAAAACTCAACCAAAGTCGGTGAATAAAAAAATACGTAATTCATGATTCAAATGTGTACATCACTCCCCCATGAAGGAAAAATGTTACACTAACACAGTGGTGTCTCACTTTTGGCAATAAGAGTGTTGATGTGTTCTAATCTTGTGGAAATTATGTTTGTATTTGGGTCAGTTCATTTCAGTTCCCTCACTTCCGTCAGTGAGCTTGAATGGAATATGAACACCGTCACCTTTCCAATTCACAGAGCAAGAGCAAGTCAATTTGCGTTTTATTGGCGGCTCATGTATGTGCACCAAATCAACAGAATCACACTGCAGCCTTCAGGAACATGCATGGCTGCATGGCTCAGAACTGATGTATCGTTACTGCCCCAACCAATGGCAGCTGTTGCTCTATACTTAGAAATGAGGAAACAATGGCCTATGCCCCTGCCAGCTCTCCTCATTAGGATTCTTCCTCCACTTCACCAAGCAAATGGCACTTGTGTTGATGAAGGCTCTTGCGAGTGTTGAGCGCAAACTGATCTGCGTCCTGGCGCCTTAAGCCCAGATGCCCGGTCAGGGGAGTTTGTTCCTCCTAATCATGCGTATGTGCCTCTTTTACTGCGTCTCTGATACGCGAGGAATTAACGAGCACCCTCAGATCAAACCTTGCGCCAGGACGAGATGCAGAATTCAGCATGCGCGCAGTTTATCACGCCTCAAGGTTAATGATGCTTCAAAAACCGTACACACACGCACCAGGAGGAAAACCACCCGTGCCAAGCACGGCTAACAAAGAGAAAGAAAGTGGGGCACAAAGCATCAGCCCATGACATCTCAGCATGGCACGCCTCTCGGAGGCCGAAGTTAAGGCACGACCCCTGCTCTGAGTGAGTGAGTGAGTGAGTGTGTGTGTGTGTGTGTGTGTGTGTGTGTGTGGTAAAAGGGGAGGGGGGGCTCTGTTTGGGATGCCGAGCACGTCTGTGTCGGACGGATCCCTCCGGCCCAGGGAGCCTCATTAGAAAGACTTGTGTGCCAGTATTAAAGCTGGGATAAGCTTAGCGGCCAGGAGCTAGCGATAAAGGAGTTATGTATCGCCGTCTTACACGCGCATGACAAAAAGCCCCTCTTATCCAGGTGCCACGGCGGCCTAACCTTATATCACAAGCTGCGGAGGATGACACTGAGCCCGTAACAATTTGCTGTTATTCAATTCTCCTCCACAGAGCGAAATTAATAGGCAGCCACTGGTAGACGGAAAGAGGCTGGGGGGTGTGGGGGGGGTGGTTAAGCTTGAGCTTTTGTGATTGAACACGCTTGTATCTAAATTCGCTTCAGTGCTGCATTACTTTCAGAAGTGGAGATGTTGTAAGATTTTTTTTAAGCACTCAGAAATCAAACCCTGATGCAACCCTTCTGTACATACATAAGGCATCTCCCAGCTCATTCTTTACACCTTTATTTACACCGCAGTGGTCAACACTCAATATTGAAGCCTAACAACATAACGTCCTTGGGTTCAAATATTTATATTTAAAGTGTTCTCTTTGAAAAAAAGTGGGTTTGCGAACCTGTGCTCACACATGACGCTCTGTAGATTGTAATGATGTATTTCTGCACTTGCATTGAAGTCAAGGTCAACATTTGGTTTATTTAATGAACAGATTATAATAAAGTGTAATCAGTACTGTAATTCTGGCACATTGTACACTGTGGCTCACCACGCACACACAGACGCACATATAATAATCAATAATTCAACTTGTTATACAGTAGGCTATCCACTTTGGTAAACTTCTTAGACTTTTTTCAATGATCCTTTTCTTAGCAATGCTGAAAATGTGAGTGCCATGTTTTGTGTGCCTTTTTCAACATATGAGGAGCAAAGTATTAATATGCATATTTGTCCCGAGAGAGCCATAGAGCCAATAAGCCATGATCCAGCCAAATGAGATGCAAATGTTTTCATTAATAAAACATTTTACTGTGATCGCTTCTTGATTACTCGGCTGCGTTTGTCCAATGCCTACGAGAACTCAGCCGAAACCCAATTCTCAAATACGTATAATGTTCATTTTTTTATTAATATATATATTATCATTGCTGAAATGAAACTGTATAAGCATGTTGTTCTTTTGTGATTGCTCTGAATGTGACTGATTCAAATGTATCTCTCTTTGAGTTCTGTTCAAGCAATGTTTTCTAATAAAGATATTTTACCCCAGTGCTTTTGAATAAAACATCTTTGTACAATTTCGCACAGTGAAGTGGGTCTTTTGTGATAGCTTCACTGAGAGCTTCAGTGGAGATTTTCAGAGGGAAAATGGTTTTTAATCTGTTGCTGGTCTTCAGACCAGCCCTTCTTCAGAGCACAAAGGCAGAATTTCCCTTCGCTTGCTGGAGAGGCTTCTTTCACACAGTCGAAATTTCACTTCCAATCACATTAACGTCTTCCCATTTTCACCTTAGACTAAAACACTTTCTCACTGCCCCTCATTATCCTTGATATTTTAACCTTTGTGCAATCACACTTGTACACGCGCACACACACACACACACACACGCACACCATGTAGCCACTTTAGACGAACAGTGGCATGGTCTGATATCTGGGCTTCCACTGTTTCCAAGCGGATTGTGGAGGATTTCAGTACGGATTTCTTCAGCACACTGTAACTAATCCCACAGTGTCTCCATGGTCTGGCTGGTTAGAGTCTCCTCTCACATCTACCCACTGCCTCTTAAAGAGACAGAACCTTTGTTTGTGCTATAATTTTTTTTATATTTGCTGTATATGTCTAGGCAAGGTAACATGACACCTAGACCTACTATATAGATAACTATATAACTTCTAGCTGGCAAGCAAGGTGGTCATACAGGAAAAAGTGTTGTGTGTGTGTGTGTATGATTAGCTTTTTATAGTGACAACACTATATGGTATATACGCAAGTACAATATACACAGTATTAATACTTTATTTAGTACAGAAATAAAAATCCGTATAATGCACCATCAGGGCTGTATGTTACCAGAGACAAGAGAATTTTATACTTCATATCATGCCAAGCAGCAAACACCCATTGACCCTGATAAAATCACAGTAATGCATGGCCTTTCGTGGCTTTAATTAGCTGAATATTTGGAGGAAACCACTACAGCATTCATTCGTAATACACAAGCCACTAAAGGAGTTCCTTCAGTCCTGCCATGTGCCTCACTGAAAATGAAACAAAAATGATGTAATATTCCTTTGAATAGAACACCAGCCATCTCTTTCTTTCTCTCTCTCTCTCTCTCTCTCTCTCTCTCTCTCTCTCTTTCTTGTTATACTCTCAGTATGTTTCCATCTGTCTTTCTTCCTCCCTCCCTCTCTATACGAAGGTGATGACAGTTCCACTCCAACAGAGAAATTGAAGTCATATTCTCATTTGCAGGGGTGAGAAATCATTGTTGTGAGAAGTGGTCAGTCCAGTCCCATCAGGTTAGCATGGAGCGAAAAAGGCCAAGATTCATCGATTCCTCCCAAGGATCTTGTAACCTAGCAACCGGCACTGGCCAGCCCCACGGTACGAACACTTAATCCTTGCGGTTCAATGCCCGGCTGACTAAATGTAGATTTAAAGTTTTTCATTTGCCACCCTCCTAAACACGTAACACATTTTGTTCCAGCTCTGCGCTATTCAGAGTTCTTCATATGTGTCCATTGTGAGGGGAATTATTATTCTGCTTAAATGAGCGCTGTGGGAACGAAAAAGCCACTTGATAAAAGAGTTAAAAAAATGGTTTTCTCTGCCTGTTCTTTTCTAATGCTTTCAACATTTTTTAAATGTGTAAATGAGTGTAATCCAAATTAAGCCAGCATAAGTAGGTGGAGAAAGAGCAAGCCTTAACAAGGGTCAAAAAATTTCTCAGCCAAGTTCATGTTACTGCTGCATATTGATTGTGTGGGCTGGCATTGCACCTTGTCTCCTGAAATGAACAGTGTACAGCCAAAGAAACAAGCCATATCTATATAAGCTATATCTGTATACATATATATATATATATATACAAATATACCCACACACACACACAATCTCTATTCTAAAATCCCCATGGAGGAGGACGTATTAAAGGGAATATGAAATGTAATAGGGAGTTGACAGGAGTGCTCAGTGAGTGGCAGCTCTTTTACAGGCGTGACAGCCGAATGTCTGATACAGATGGAAAAAATCACACATATCACATCTTAAGGTAGCATTTTACCTGACAGAATGTTCAGCGTCAGCTTAGTGTCTTTTTAGACATGCAATCCAAAACATTGATTTTCGCATCCCATAACACAACCAATGTCTCAGTAATATCTGGTATTAGTGGCAGGTACTGCTACATTTCCAGACTTAATGAACTTGTTCTTAATGCTGCCGATACGCATGCGTAAACACAAACGCGTCACTCTCACACACTATATTGTGGTGCTTTTATTCCATCGCTTGTAACGGAGATTAACAAAAGTTGTGTGTGACAGGATAAAGTGAGGCTGCATTATCAGCTTGTTATCAGACAGCAGATTTGTCTGTGCGGCGGCATCTCCTCGCTCTTTGAAAGGGAGTGCAGCAGGTGCAGCTGATAAGGCCTTCCCCTCCCCCGCCCCCCCTCAGGACAAATGCACTCATCGGTGTCTTGTCCCTGGCTTTGTCGGAGCGGGGACGCCGAGGAGAGTGGACTTTTTTCGCTCCTGACGGTAGTCAATGACGACGCGTCAGGAGGCTCACTGCAGCACAAGGCTGCTGACGCTTTGAAACTTGTGCCATGGGAAATCTGTTTGAGAATCCGGTTGAATATGCAGAGTGTGAATTGCAGTTTGACTAAGTCATCCCGAAGAACGTGTAGATCCTTTTCAAACGCCAGTTCCAAGGGAAAAGCAGGGAGACTGTTGAATACAACAGTGGCTCTTTTTTTTTTACACTCACCGACTTGCATATTAAACATACAGTGAAAAATGTATTCTATAGTGATGTTTTCACTGTCTACCACTCTCTTTCAGAAGCAAATATGTATGCTTATATCCAAAGCTGAGTAGTATTAGACTACAAATACTTATCATAGAGTAAGATATCTTTGAAGATATGCATCATCAGATTACAGTTACTTTGAAAGGTTTATATTTTTTGTTTAGATGGCATTAATGAGTCCTTAAGATTTTCAGCATGTCTGAGCTATGTTAGTATTAACGATAACAAAGGGGAGATTAGTGCTGGATTTGAAGATTCTTCAAACTTGTAATAAATAAGATCAGATGGCCTTCGATCAATCACTGTATAACAACTTTACTTTTAAGGAGGAACAGGGAGAAAATACAAGGTCGGCAGCAGTTCAAACATAATCCAAAAATAATCAAACCAAATTACACCGTTTAAATGGTAATTGCCCTGATATTTAAAATATTCTGCATACATCAGTAACAATCGAGACATAAACAAAGTCATTGTTGCACATTAAAAACAGTTTATTGTAGAGATGATGACATTCCTGGAAGTGATTGAACCTGGGGGTTGTGAAGCCTACAACCTATATATAGCCATTATATTTACTATTGAAAAGGATACTACATATGATGCTTCACGTGTTTCCTGAGTTTATATATGTAATGGTATCTTAAAACATAGTAATAGCAATCCTGCCAGGCACTGGCTTTTAAACAACCTGAACAATTCTGAATTGATTAGTTTCTCTATAACACAACATTTCACATCAAACCACTCATTAACCTATTAACCTTTTAATATGAACATTTTGAAAAACATACGGTGGAATTTATCTTCAAGAAGTTGTTACTTAAGACTAGAGGATTCAAGCTTTTGAAGCTGTATGTATTTGATGTACACAGTGTCAATATGCAAAACATTTTCTTTTTTCATTTTAATCACAGAGATCATACCTAACATATGTCTTTCTGTGCTATAATGTGGCGGAAGACTATAATGATTATACACCTTATTTACTTCTGCTCCCCCTCATTCTGGATGAACTTTGTGCAAATGTACAGTGACTAACATGATTGTTGGTATTTGCTGCCTTCCAAGCAGGAGAGTGGAGATTGATTCCTAAATTGGGTGACACCCCTCGCTACACTAATAAGAGTCCATGTGCAAGACTGCTAACACTATATTCACCTGATTCTGCGAAATGCAAAAATTGTATGTTGCCCTGGATAAATGTGTCTACCAAATGGTGGAGTGACCGACTGTGTTGAATGCTCATAGTCAAGCAATGGTAATTGACATCCCAAATACACACATTGAGATTGTTGTTTTATTGTGTTTTTCAGACATGCAGAGTAATTATCTTGATGCTGCCTCCTCTTTCACTCCTAGACTTTTATTCCTAAGTGGTGTGTGGCTTAAGTGCCTATTCCTTTGAGTAATTTAGAACTGTCCATGAACAGTTTACAGGTGGATGTTCCACCCCACCGCTGGCATAATTAACCCTTTAAGCGCTGGATTTTGACATCAATATTTCAAAAGCTTGTGGCTTAAAAGGGGTTAAAGATAGAGACTTACTGTAAATTAGAA
>JBBPCY010000136.1:11439946-11470271 GCA_037974405.1 Brachyalestes nurse
AAAACAAGATCAAGAAGACTTTTTAGGCTAGAAATAAGATTCCAAGTCTTGGTTAGATCAGGAGTTTTTGCAGTGTGCTACATCCAGCTCTTCATTGAGTTTACGACTTGTAGATGTGGTTTAAGACACAGTATGACTTACTGTGAATCACAGAAATGACCAAAGCTTAAACAGGTACGCAAACACTGTGGGCAGCCTTTTTGGACATCAGGGTTTTTCTTTTACAAACCACTAAAGCAATGATGATCCAAAAAAAATGGTTTTTAATACAGATGATCTGAAATCGGTCTTATCCAGCCCTCTCCAGTGTAGTGGTAATATTTTGTTCATTTTCATAGCTCACAGTCATACACAGTCCTGAACCACATTGTTATGTCAGTGCCACCTTAATGAAGAGCTGGATGGAGTTTGAGAGATATTTTGTGGATGTATTTAGGGAAACTGTACCTATGACTCATCAACCAAAGAAGTCTCCAAACAACCAGTGAGCTACATCTGGGCTAAGAGAAAATTGTGTACATTTGATTTTTGGCTGAACCATTCCTTAAATGCAATGATTTTCTTTTGTTATATGGCTACCCTCCTGACTCTCTTAAGTTTGTCCTTGTGGGCATTTCTTGCCTCACCTGTCACTTGCTTCAGGACCTGTCAGCTTCACTGCTCACCTCAGCCTGTTTGTGTGTCTTCCTGCAGCAGACATACAAAGGAGACACCAGATTCAGCTCCAACAAGACTAGCTTGTTTTCCTTTAGACTTTTTTTTGTCTGAGACAGCACTCGCATTCAAGCTCACGCTTTAGCTAATGGTAATGCTAGCAATTTTGAGAATCTAGGTCAAAAAACAGAGAGTGGGGGGTGAACGAGTACCCATATTTCTGGTCTCTGCCTTACATAACTCTTTTGTCTGACATAGCCAAGCACTTGTGGGACAGTGAGTGCATCACGACTCCACATTCTTCCTTCTCTGACCTAATGAGCGGAGGCTGCTCCACAGCTCTGGGTAAAGCTGCCATGCTAGCCTAATGAGCTCTGACTGCATGTGATTGCAGCATGTTCTCCAACCCTTCATTCTTGTTTATCCGGAATAATTGGTGCTAATGATGTGGTTTTCTCTCCGTTTCTGTCTTTGGAATGTAAATGCATATTCCTGACTGATCAGGAAGAACCTTCAAGGGAAATGTTTACTTTGAGGTTGACTGACATCTAAGTTCAAATGCATGCAAACGTATTCTACAAGATGAGAGTGAAATAAAAAAAGGAAAATGTATATGGGTTCAAGATGAATATGATATTTTCTGTCGCACTAAATTGGAATTATGTACCAAAATATTTGAGGTTTCTAGCTAAGAGGACACAGGTGTCTGCTGCAACAGACCAGAGAATTCCTTTTAATATATGGCTGCTGATGTGGTTGGAACGAACCATAAACTGGATTCCTCTTTCTCCTAAAACAATGCATATATACACACTGAACTGTTCTGCCATTAACAAAATCACTGACACCCCAACTGCCACTGAAAAACGTATTATATACTGCACATTCTCTATTCCACTGCTGTTTTTGTTTGCACAATAAAACCATTTATTTGCCATCTACCTCAATGTTTGCATTTTTTGCACACTCAATGACTGCTGCTAGAATACACTATCTGTTATCATACTGTATTCATTCAACATAGTACCA
This sequence comes from Brachyalestes nurse, assembly GCA_037974405.1. NCBI lineage: Eukaryota > Metazoa > Chordata > Actinopteri > Characiformes > Alestidae > Brachyalestes > Brachyalestes nurse. The sequence continues at coordinate 11,441,630 of JBBPCY010000136.1, forward strand.
TAACTGCTTTGTTGACTGCACTGTGTGTTGTCTGGTAATATCGTATTGTTGCTCTTCTGTTTTCCTCAGACTCTGTCTCTCTTGGCTCTCTGTGCATTCCTGTCGTGTCGGCACTTATGTAGCCTTGTGGCATTTCTGTTTTTGTTCTTTGTGTGGCACCATGGTGCTGAAAGAACATTTTTTCATTTCACTGTGTACTGTGCATATGGCTGAACTGATAATAAACATTATAATACTTGATTTGACTTTACTTGACTTCAAGTGTAGTGCATGTATATTTACATTTTTTTACTGTACTTGATATATACTTGATATACTATGATTGCTTCACAACAAGTGAATTCTGTATTAAATAGCAAAATCACTGTAAAAAGTTGATATTTGCTATGAATCTTGCTGTGAATCTTGCTATAAATCTGACATTTGTTGTGAATCTTGCTCTAAAGTTGTTCGCATGGACCACCAAGTGTATATAAATAAAGTAAGAACTAGGTTTTGTTTAAGCTGAGGGACTGATCAGCAAGCTAACTAGCAAAATAACTCCTCTATTAATATTACAGCCTTTCAATTAAAGTACCTACTACATTTTAAAACATTTTGCACTGTAGCAGTAAAAAAGGTTTTCGCATTAAACACTGCTATAAAGTGTCATATTTGAAAAAAATTATGACAATGCACAGTGATGGGCATCAGTACCATCTGCCTATGCTATTTTATTAAAAAGCCTTGTCTAATAACAGCCTTAGGAGTGATAAAATCACTAGAACGCACAACCTTTTGGAGAGTGTTGCTTTAATACATAACAGTTACGGTGTGGCTCTGTTATGAAATGCTTTCTACAAATCTGTAATATGCTAACAGTATTTATTATTATATTTTTGTGGAACTGGCATCCACTATAGCTGCTAGTCGCAGAAATGCTTAACACATTTCAGGAAATCTTAACAAGCGTGGCGAAAGCAAGGGTTCCACCAAATCAAGACATCCCTCTCATCACCCATTGCCACTGATGTACTGTTCATTCAGGGGCAAGTTCAGCCACTCTTTAGAACGCAGTTCAAAACCATTTCATAATTAGAAAGAGACAGAGAGAGAGAGAAGGAGAGAGAGTGCAAATAAAAAAATGTGAATATACTTTACATAATCAAATGCCTTTAAATAAAAAAAACATCCACTATAAAAAAAAAAACAAGACAAACATTGTACGAGAAAAAAGACCTATAAAAACACAAGAGAAACACTATACTTGAAAAAAGACCTGAACCCACCCCAGACCTGATATTTTGTCTGGCCCTGGCAGCAGACTTCATATTGTGGTCCAAAAACAGCCTTTAGCTCACCAATATACTGAAGTAACATCTCACAATAGGGCGGGGGGGTGTATTTCAATTGAATCTAAAAGGGGATATTATGGTGTAATGATGTGAGAATATAGTTCAAAATTGCATTAGGGTGCAAATTGAGATTTTATCTAAGAGAATTACAAATGAACACTGGAAGAAGGTCAGTATGCCATAATGTAGCCCAACGCTGCCCTGTGAAGTTAGAGCATTATTCATCATGCAGGTCTCTCAAGGGTTCCGCCCTCGCGATCTCTTTGCCCCACTTTTCCAGTCTCACAGCGGAGAAAAATATGGCAAGCTGTTGTCTTTATCACCTTAATTGGTAAAAAATTCAGTTGCTGTGAGAGAAAGATGAAATGGGATCTGGAAATAGAGTCTGGTCTCCTGAGAGCTGGGTGTGCGACTCCCAGTGGTAAAGACTGATAGATATGACACAGGTGCAATTCTCCATAAGGATGATATGTCTGTATCTTCCAATGACATGGCAGAGTCGTTTGCGATGACCAAAAATGGCCCTTGTAACAGTTTTATTTACGTAAATGCTACATCACTGTAGATTATAACAGAATGCAAAAATATTTTATAAGTATGCATGCCACAGTTCTCTAGATTGCCATTCTAAGCTAAACAAGGCATTTCAATACAGACTCACCACTGCCTTCTAATGTCATCGCTCAACTATTAGCTTGACCAGCGAGCATCACTCACTATTGATTTACCATCTCAGCAGCAAAGGTCGTCATCATTCATGTGTTTCAGTATTTGCCTTAATTGAGTCTGGTTCGTGTCCATTGGAGGTTTGGCTATTCTCATATGTGCATTACAGACATGAGGTAACACATCATACTAGTGGACATTCTAAGCCTCGCTGCTCAATCCTGGAGAACATAAACTAGCGCTTCCAGGAGATGGAGAGGACCGGCCGCAGTCCCTCATCTCCCACTTACACACTTGAACCGCAGTTTGCCCCAGGCAGCCGTATAAGTTGGAATTCTATTCCTACAATTAATTTCTGTCACCAGGTAAAGCCTAATGTCACACATTAAATAGCGAGGCCAGTTTGGAGCAAAGCAGTCAAAATATTTGTTTAAAATTAGATGTTTTACAAGGAAAATGAATTTCAGTGAACAGCACACTAGTGCTTTGTTTACTCTTATCATTAACTTATGGTAATCCTATTCTCAATCAAGATACAACACATTTCAACTTGCATTCAGAAGCATAATGCAGCACATTATTCACCTTTTGAAATCATACCTTGTGGCATCTGTGCAAATTATGTACATGCAGGCTGTGCAGTTTTTATCTGCAGTTTTAATTAAAGAGAAAGATGTTGCATATGTTTGGTTAACTACCACATATGAAGCTTTATTTTTGAGGAACCATTCAAATTCAGAGTAAACAGGTGCACTGGTGCTAGCAGAATAAAATATGACCATGACAAACTGACATTTAGCAGTGCATTCAAAAATATATTAGTATTTAAAAATAGCAAAGAAGACTCTTTCACTATGAGTTAAAATTAAAGATAAGCGACAGAACAATTATTGGACTTTTCTCCCTTTACAACAAGTCCTTGGTAAAGCCTTTACATTAAGGCACCTGCATTTCATAGTAGCAAAGTAGGGTTGCCAACTCTCAGGGTTCTGGCATGGAACTCAGGACTTTCCTCAAACTCTTCCACTGTACAAAGAAATCTCAGGTCAGTGAGGGACCAGCCAAGGCTCCTGGCGGTTTTTGTTTTCACTGTACATTGTCTTCCGGAATCAGAATCAGAAAACTTAATTGATCCCAGAGAAAATTGTTTGTTACAACTGTACAGTCACACAGAGACACAGAGACAAGAACAATATAAAATATAAAGTCTAAAATGAAAGTCAAATAAACACTCTCCAGAAATACTGTGAAGAATATTGTCTACACAAAATGCTGTGGTATTAACACTATAGATAAATAACTTACTACTAAGTGATTTACTAGTAGTACAAACAGATGTTTGGAGTTGTTGTCTCTACCAAGTCCATCATTGTAGATAAGTAGTAGATATACTATATGGACCAAAGTACTGGGACGCCTGACCATTACACCAACAGGGACTTTGTCATTGCATTCATATAAGTACATAGACTTTAATATACAGTTGCTCCCCCTTCACATCTATAACAGCTTCCACTCTTCTTGAGTTTCTGTGGGAATTTGTGCCCATTCATTCTGTAGAGCATTTATGAGGTCAGACACGGACGTTGGACGAGAAGGCCTGGCTCACAATCTCCATTCCAGTTCATCCCAAAGGTGTTGGATGGTGTTGAGGTCAGGGCTCTGTGTGGGCCAGTCAAGTTCTTCCCCACAGAACACATCCAACCAGTGTCTTTATGGAGCTTGCTTTGTGCACAAGGGCATTGTTATGCTGGAATAGAAAAGGTTCTTCCCCAACTGTGTCCACAAAGGAGCATGGCGTTGGTATACTGAAGCACTAAGATTGCCCTTCACTGGAAGTACGAGGGGAACCTGAATTCCGTAATTAAGAGGTGTGTCCCAATATCTTTGTACATAGTGTGAGTAATATTGACATAAGTAGTGATATTGCACATGTTAAGACTAAGAAACTGCACATCTCAGTAGCAGCAGGTTGTTGCACAGATTGTTGTGTGGGTGTGTGACAGAAGGAGGGATTTGATTGGTCATATCAATTAGGTCATATCATAGCCTATTGACAAAACTGTATCTCTCTCAGCTCTACCTTTTTTATGTCTCTAGCACTCAAGTGTATGTAAACTATGCAAGGTGGCAAGTTTTGTTTCTACCAGAGCAAAAAGTAGCTCTAGAAAGCTGGATCAATCACATGCTCTGTTATTGCATTAATATTCTCTTCATTCCATGAGAGTAACAAAAGCTCCTCAGCTACTGACATGCTCAGGTTCAAGGTTGCCTCAAAGTTGTGCAATTCTTTCACGTGTGAGTGATGAAGGAGCTGGTTTGAGATGCAAATACTTGCTACATGTTAATATTCATGAGCTCCTATTCAAACTAGTGTTTTAAGCAATCTAATCATGGTAGATAGGCACAGGAAGAATAAAAACATCAGTATTCAGCTCATAACTTATACAATATTATCAAATATCATTAGTCAGGATGCATATCCCCATTCCTTACATAATAAAGATAACCTAAAAAATAAATGAGAGAGGCGGGACTATTTAAAATTGGAGCTCACGCGCCTGCACTGCATTTAGATTGAGACTATACAGTGCCTTACAAAAGTACCCCCCCCTTGGCTTTTTACCTATTTTGTTACATTCTAACCTGTAATTAAAATGTTTTTAATCTTATTTTATGTGATAGATCTACACAAAATAGTCTAAGTTGGTGAAGTGAAATGAGAAAAATATATATAAAAAATAATAATAAAAAAACCCTGAGAATTGGCGTGTGCCTTTGCTTTGAAGCCCCTAAAAAGTTCTGCCGCAACCAATTACCCTCAAAAGTGACTTAATTAGTGAAATGAAGTCCACCTGTGTGCAGTCTAAGTGTCACATGATCTGTCAGTATATACACACCTTTTCTGAAAGGCCTCAGAGGTTAACAGCACTAAGCAAGAGGCATCACACCATGAAGGCCAAGGAGCTCTCCAAACAAGTCAGGGACAAAGTTATTGAGAAGTACAAGTCAGGGTTAGGTTATAAAAAGTATCAAAATCTTTGTTGAACCCCTGGAGCACCATCAAATCTATCATCTTCAAATGGTACCACAACAAACCTTCCAAGAGAGGGCCGCCCACCAAAACTCACAGGCCGGGCAAGAAAGGCATTAATCAGAACAGCAGCACAGAGACCAAAGGAGTTGCAGAGTTCCACAGCTGAAATTGAACTTTCCCATCACCCCAAGAACACCATCACCACAGTAAAATATGGTGGTGGCAGCATCATGCTTTGGGGATGTTTTTCAGCAGCAGGGACTGGGAAACTGGTCTGAGTTGAGGGAAAGATGGATGGTGCTAAATACAGGGACAATCCTGATCAAAACCTGTGTCAGTCTGTCTGTGATATGAGACTGGGATGGAGGTTCACCTTCCAGCAGGACAATAACCTAAAGCATACTGCTAAAGTAACACTCGAGTGGTTTAAGGGAAAACATTTAAATGTTCTGGAATGACCTAGTCAAAGTCCAGACCTCAATCCAATTGAGAATCTGTGGTCAGACTTGAAGATTGCAGTTCACAAGTAAAAACCATCCAACATGTCGGAGCTGGAGCAGTTGCCGCAAAGGTGGCTCTACAAAGTACTGACTTTAGGGAGGGTGAATAGTTATGCATGCTAAAGTTTTCTGTTATTTGTTGTTTGCTTCACAATAAAAAAAAACATAGTTGTAGGCATGTTCTGTAAATGAAATTTTAATTTCAGGTTGTGAGGCAACAGAACATGAAAAATGCCAAGGGAGTGAATACATTTGCAAGGCACTGTATTAAGAGACCAGTTTGAGTCATCAATCAGCATGCATTTCTATCATTAGCATTGTTACACTTTTCTTTTCAGATGTTTCTATGGGCAGCAACGAGGATACACTTTGACTGTAACTAAGCTTTCCTGCCAGCCTACTGAGTACTGGTTTCTTATAACCCACATTTGAGACTGCATTGTATTAAAATGTCTCAAAATCCAGTTTGAGTTCAGACACAGTATGAGACTGTATGCTAACATTTTTATTCATGATTTTTACAGTAACGTTCAATCAAATAACGGCCACTGAAATACAGCAGAACAGCTAGGGCTATATATTTACATAAAATAAGCATATTTGTTTCTTATCTTGCCTGCATTAAATTGCCACACAGAAGGAACAAATTATGTGAGACTCATTTTACTGATTGTATATTACACTGAAAATCAGATCTTATATTACAGTGAATATACAGCCATAGCAATGATCTGTTCATTCAAACCTTTTATACAAAACACAGAATGTGAGAGTGTTCTGCAGTTAAAACACTGAACTAAACCAAATATTTAAAACATCCCCTGCAATTGATACCATGACAAAATAATAAACACATAATAAACACACAGCTCCACGGACATGTACAGAAGTGGTTTCGAAACCATGGCTATGATTCAAGGATGTCTCCAGCAGGCTGTAGGAGTTTATAATATCTCCCTTTGTGCGCTGGGGGAGGGTACTGTAAAGACCTCCTGCATTCTCCCTATGCTAGTGTGTATAATATATTAGATTACTGCATAAGTCGCAGAAATTCTTTTCAGTATATGCTCAAATATGGACTTGAGAGGGAATTCTATCATTCTTAGAAGAACTCTGAAGGAATCTGAAGGACTGCTTAAATCAGCAGCAAATTAGCAGGGAACATTTATCAAGTGATGAAGCACTGACTCTGAAGATGAAGCCTACAGAAAGTGATCATCAAAAAGCAACACATTTCTCACCCCATGCCCTCTCTTAGCCATTTCATCCCATGCCGGCTAATTACGCAGTATGTTAATTTTTTTGTGATTGGAAATTTAATAGGCAATCAAGTTCCACGGAATGTGTTATTCTCTTAGCTCCACTGAAAAGCATTTTTCTAATTAACTCCAGTTTCCATCCTCAGCTTGATACATTGCCCATGAAGGTTATGAACATAACCATCACATTTTGATGTGCAGCAGTAATGGAACCCAACTTCAGATCCATGCAGGGAGTCCAAAGACAGTTAGTGCGCTCCAGTACTATAGGTTTACTTTAGTTTCTGAACTTCTACTAGTACCAGCAGCATTCAAATTATGGGGGTACTGGGGGGTACTGTATCACCTGATCAAGATCCAGACCCCCCCAAAGAGACAAAAATGGGGGGGTTCTTAACAGTGTTATGAAGGCTGTACCCCCCAATTATGTAAGATAAGACAAACCTTTATTAGTCTCACAAGTGGGAAATTTGTTTTGCCACGGCAGAAAGTGGACAGTGCAAAGTTAAAAATTAAGAAACATCAGAATAAAGTAGAATAAAATAGAATACAAATAGAATACTAACAGTGCAGTATAAAATGTATAAAATGTACACTATACAGTCTGGAAATATAGAATCTGTGTAGTAAAATATTTACATAAATATCGTTTTAGACTATATGTAAACAAAGTTGACTAAGTGATATGTCTGTACACAATGAGTATGAGTAAGTAATATGTCTGTACACAATGAACATATGTATACATACAGGTACACAATGAGTGACAGGCATATACAATAATGTTTTAAATTACATATTTTGCCCAGTTATGGTGGTTCCCCCAAGAAAGAAAATTGCACTTGTTCCATCATAGTATTGCACATAACTAAAGATATTGCTCATAACTAGAAAATTTTACATGTTCCCTCATAATATTGCACATAACTACCATTTGATGAGCGTGTATGTGCATTTGCTTGTGTGTGTGTGGTCAGAGTCTATATTGTACAGTCTGACAGTGGTTGGCAGGAAAGACTTATGGATAACTCACACTATGACCAGCAATATGAAGATTTGTCTCCTATCTCCAATGATCATATTTAACCTGTATTGAAACAAGGCTTTTTGCTTTCATTTATGGAGTAATTTTACTAGGCAGAGGTAAGATAGCACTGATTTACCTTTTTTTACCCTCAGGGACACATTTTCTAAATGAAATCGTTTTAATTTGGTAGTCCTTGTTCTCCTTAACCGGAAAGTCTCTGGTGAAGTGTTAAAACCAAATAAGATCAAGTATTCTAAGCTTCTGAATTGCAGTTTGAGAACAGACCTTGACAGTTCAGTTTTCTCACACAACCTTCATTGTGGTTGCATGAGCTACAGGTCTTGAGAGGGTCCACCAATAACAATAAAAAGGATTCTCATGCTGTACATTACTGTGCAAAAGTTATAGGCGCCTCTGCAAATTGTCTGAAACCACTTTTCTTAGCGTGCGATAATGTGTCTCTGCTGGCAAGCTAAACATTAGAATAAATGTAAACAAACAAGAAATAGGTAAAAGGGATCAAGGTTGTAAGAAAGTGGTTGACATTTTGTGAGCTAGTAAGGAGAACACAGGTTCAGTTCCATATTCCTCCTCGGTTCCTCCAGCCGTTGTTTGGATTTGTGAAACTCCATCAGCAGCTCTTGATTTAATTTAATGAAGGACTGATTAAGTTAAACCAGGTTTCTGATGGGGACCACACGTACTACTGGGCTTCCACAAGAAGCATATTGATGTACTGCAAATAAAATCACTAGTAACTGTATAATTATTAGATAAAATATAATTTTAAATAATCACTCACAGCTGATCTAAACAGTTTTAAACCGGTTAAGACATTTGCACAGCACTGTATATCTGCATCTTTAGAAACATCTCATATTCTCTGCCCACACACCATCTACTCTGAGCAGTTATACCAGATTGCTACTGCAGATCAACTTTTTAATTAAGCGTATAATTTGAACCTCCATCATGATCACCACCCCCATGAATCCTGCACACATGAAAGGCTTCTTTAAAGTAACCCACAGCTTACTTTCCCCAAGTTCATGAGTGAGAACTCTGCTATGGGTAAACGGATAATGCTGTACTTCCGGCATCATCACACAGACGTGGAATCGGCCGGCGATTGATGTTGCGCTCTCTGATTCTGTCTTGTTCACTTCAATGATCAAAGTTGCAGACTTAAAAAAGATGCCCTTCACATTTCAAACCTTGCTTGAGGCGGATAGTGTTCTCTGCATTGTGAATGTGTTGTTTTCCACCCCTGCCTGCTTGTAAAGCGTGGTCTGCTTTTGAATCAATTCAAAATTTATGCACATGTGCCTTCCTAGGCGTCTCTGTAGGAAGCTGTGATGCTGATGGTTGACAGTGTCAAGATATCACACCTGCGCCCCAAACTGTGTATGTGTGTTAGTGTGTGTGTGTGTGTGTGTATGTGTGTATGTTTACTGGATGCTTTATCAGAGATTTTCTTGAAGCAGGCCCTCTTCTGTAATTATCGTTCTCGGGTTATCAGCACATGCAGGTTAGCTCTCCAGTGGCCTCGGCATGCTACAGCAAGGACAAACACTGTGGAGCGGCACAGCAAATGTAGGGCATGCTGGAGGCTGATGTACTGAGGGGAACAGACAGGCCCAGAGGAATCACTTTAGACAGATATGAACTCGTTTCATATATAAGCTAACACAGCATACACTAAAAGTACCTCAAAAATATAAAATGCTGATCCAAATCAGCAGGAGCTACACATTGTAGGCAGTTTATCCTCAGTTTGAATGAATAACATGCTGCATTCAATGACATGTTGGAAACTTGGAAATTACGGGTAAAAAATGATTTACATACATGGTCAGGACAGATTTTTCTGATTTTGTGCAGAAATGTAGTGCCTCGATTTACCCAACTTGACATCATAACCATTACAATTATTTTGACTGGTAACACAATAGAAAGACATTATTTACTATTTAATTATTTAAAGTTATTTATTGTTGTAAATAAAGAGCCAATGGCCTTTCTGCTGGAATAATGCAGCACCTCATTGACATCATGGCCAAACATTTGACAAGCTACATCTGGAACGTACGTAGCCTACATTTTGGGTTAGCTACACTATATGGACAGTATGTAAGTATTGGGATGCCTGACCATTACACCAACAGGGACTTTAATGACACTGCATTCAAATACCTAGACTTTTATATGGAGTTGGTCCCCCTTTGCAGCTATAACAGCTTCCACTCTTCTTGGAAGGCTTTCCACAAGATTTCAGAGATTCTGTAAGAATTTGTACCCATTCATTCTGTAGAGCATTTATGAGGTCAGGCACTGATGCTGGACGAGAAGGTCTGGCTCGCAAGCTCCGTTCCAGTTCATCCCGAAGGTGTCAGCCAGTCAAGCTCTTCCCCACCAAACACATCCAACCATGTCTTTATTGGGTGTGCTTTGTGCACTGGAGCAACGGCCATGCTGGATTAGAAAAGGTTCTTCCTCAAACTGTGTCCACAAAGTTGGAAGCATGGCATTGTCCAAAATGTCTTGGTCTGCTGAAGCAGTAAGATTGTTCTTCACTGGAAGTAAGGGCCTAGAACAAACCCTGAAAAACAGGTGTGCCCCAATACTTTTGTGTGTATAATGCATGTTTGCATTCTTAATACAGTCGATTTACAGCTTTTACGTCTTTGCGAAGATATTTGTTATAAGTGATTTTAGCCCACTAGTCTACTCAGCATCAATGCTATGAACATGATTAGCTATTGATTTATTATGTTATGACTGCAAAGACACACAGAGACACCCAGAGAAGAACTCAATATAAAAATACACTATGCTATATACACAAATGCTGGGGTGTACTGCTGTGATTTAACCTTGCACAAATTCTAATGTAAAGTAACAAAAAGTGTAAATATGGGTATTCATAGAGAATACAATAGATAAGAATATATTTATTGTCATTGCAATACACAGGAATATACCATGCAACAAGATAAGGTCTGCAGCTCTGTAGACACTTATCTCTTTTAGACATATGTATAATTATATATCAAATAAATAGGAAATAAAATGTGATATCAAGTGGACCAGTATTTATGGAGGAAGAATAAATAAATAAACAAATCAAATAAATGACTAAGAACTAGCAGCATGGATGTACTAACTAGAACTAACAGTATATTGTACCAAAAAATATAAAAATAATTTAGGGTGTTCTTGAACTCAGTAAGAGAGTAGAAGTTTCACGTATTTGTTGTTTGGGGGGCTTGTTTAAACTGAATAAGTGCAGCACAAGTGAAGGAAATTGTGGAAAATCAACTACAGCAGTCGTGATTCGGTTTAAAGCTTTAGAAAAAAGTTTATATTTATAAAAACAGAGATTATAAGAGGTAAAGAAGCCTGACTGAAGACCGTGACGAAGAGGCTGAGGATGGATGTTGAAAAATGTGACGGAAAGAGAGCGTCAACATGACTCTCTGGGCTGCGTGCTGGGACGGAGACAGCGTTTAGAGCCTCGGTTGCTTTCTGGGGGGACAAATGGCAATAAGAGAGGGAGGAAAAAAGCAAAAGGAGAACAGAGAGAGAGCACAGACTGGGGAAGGGAGTGTCCTGGTTCTCGGAGCTCCTCTTGAACGAGGACTCGCATCCAGACAGCCACGAGGAATCGCCCGAGGAGGAGAGGAGAGACGCTCCCTGAACGAAAAGTAAGTCATTACCTTGTATTTTCTTGGTTTTGTTATATAAAACGAAACCAAATGTGTGCTTCCTGTTCTCTTTCATCCCACTCCTGCCTTGTCCGGAGTCAGGAGAGCAGTAACTGTGCATAATCGCTGTGTTTCATTATAATGTTTCTTGCTATTGTTTTTACTGCCTTAACCATCATTCTCTGCTACTCTACTCGTAAACCGGATTTTCCTTTCAGAGGAATCATGTTAATGTTGTTTATATAAAGTTCTACTTGAGAGTATACATATAGCCCTTAATACTAGCTGAGCCCCTGCTTCATTCGTTTGATGCAGAAACGCACTACATGGACAAAAGTATTGGGACACACCTCCTAATTATTGAATCCAGGCGGTCCGTCACTTCCAGTGAAGGGGAATCTTAATGCTTCAGCATGCCAAGACATTTTCGACTTTGTGGACAGTTTTTGGGGAAGACCCTTTTCTATCCCAGCATGACTGTGCGCCAGGTCCATAAAGACATGGTTGGATGAGTTCAGTGTGGAAGAACTTGACTGAGACCTGACCGCAGCCCGATCCAACACCATTGGGATAAACTGAAACGGAAGTTGTGATCCAGGCCTTCTCAACACATCAGTGCCTGACCTCACAAATGCTCTGCAGAATGAAAGGTCACAAATTTCCCAACAGAAACTCCAAAATCTTGAGCTACCAAGGGGGGGACGAACTCCATTTTAACGTCTATGTATTTGAATGCAATGTCATTCAAGTCTCTGTTGTTGGAATAGTCATGCTTCCCAATACTTTTGTCCATATAGTGTAGCTAACCTGAAATGTTGGCTGAGTCCGTCCCGAGCAAGTTTATGCCAGATGTAGCTCGTCAAACTTTTGGCCATGATGTCAGTGATGAGGCGTATATGTGCTGCATTATTCCAGCAGAAAGGTCATTGCCTCTTTATGCTGTCAGTCATAATGCCATGGTCATTGAAATACGACTGATAAATGTCTGTTAAAGGTTACCTACTTTGTAAGCAGACTGTTATGTTCTCTCACCGTTTTTTTTAAAGAAGGAACATTATTTTTGCTTTTCAGGCATCTCACCCAGAGTCCCACCTCACTGATCATCTGCTGCTTTCTTGGTCTTCAAGGCTGAAATTGCAGTACTGTGCATATGTCCACCAGCTCCAAATGTTAGCTGTCTATTGCAGTCACAGGCTGCCAAGTTTCGGAGTTGAGCTTCAGTGATTTCCACTGTACTGGTCTCTAGAAATACCTCAGGGGAATAGCGGTTTCTGCTGATTGAGGATCCATTGGCCTTAAACTCATTCCTCTTGTACAAAGGCATTTCCATAGCAATTAGTTGTAAAGGCCTTTGGGTTTGCACTTTAGAGAAACCTATCCCTGGCTCCCAATTGTAATCTTCTTCCTGAATACTGACTCCATCCCTCTTTCTCTCCCTCTCATTATACTGTGGCATTTATATTCAAATGGGATCTTAAAACCTCAATAATTGAATTCAGGCCTTGGTTTCTGATCAAGAGTCCTCTGCGGGAGTCATTTTGACAGTTAATTTGATAAAGGTAAAGAATTTATAGGGCAGAACCGCCTTGTCCAATGTTGGTGACCTGGATTTTGACTGAGCAGATAACGCTGCAGTTCCTCTTACACTGTCAAATAGTGGCATTTTATCCTTTCATATACAAGTTTTCTCTTGTTTTGTTTGTTTTGCATAGACTTTCTTAGACAGTTTCATACAACCAGTACCGTATACAAATCAAGTCCCAGGCCTTCTTCCTGTAAAACATCAGATTAGTCCAAAATACCAAGTTCATGCATACTAATTCATCCTGCTTGGAGGGCATTCTTTTCAAATTAAACGTATCGCAATGGCTCATGTTTTGGTGCAAGCGATGCTAACTAGCTAATTGTCTCCAGCGTTCAGCGAGCTGCATTTGTTTTGGTAACAGACACCCCGGGGTCTCGCCCCCATATGCGACATTGCGCCTGGTGTTCATATGAATATTTAATATCCCACCCACGCAATCCCTGTAAAATTAAAAAGTAGTAGAATAGGAGCACGGAGAAATGGGTACTGCACCCCACACATCAAAAGAAAGTAAACAATAACAACAGTGATGAAATATAATCGAATGCATGTTGGTTCGTTCGTACATGTGGATCACTGAAAATGGTGCTGGCACCGTGTGCTCTGTATCATGCACTCATGAGCTGAATTCAGGGTTGCTATGGAAATGATCTGCTCTGCTACAATTGTCACTGACCCAGTACAACAAGCCAGCCACACAGTACAAAGAGAGCCCCTTGCTCTTGGGCACACTCCATGCAATAAGGAAGAGGTGTGTTTCAGTATCTTAAGTGTAACTGGGTCATGACATAAGATAGGACTGTAAAAAAAAATCCAGTTTGTTTATCTATGGCACTGAAGTTTGTTGCTGTCAGAGTTCTGCTGCCCTATTGAACAACTTTCCTAAATGCTCATTCATCCCTCTAAAGTGTTGTGCAGAACAAAGTACATCACTGAGCTACAAATATTCTGTCACTTTAGCAAGTGTTTGTGCAAATGAATCAATACTTCAAACTCACTGGGAACACAACGTCCCCTTAATCAAAGAATTGCTTGCCTCTGGAGTATAGAGTGGAAGCTAAAAACGCAAAAAAACAAAACCAGTGTATAACTGCTTGATGAAAGCAAGAAGCTTGGCTTACACTGACACATTTAATTTTTATTCAGTGAATGGATATTGTTCCTGTTGAATAAATCCTGTAAAATAAAGTCAGCTTGCCAGTAGCAGAATCAGAATTGGTCCACTCGGATGGTTTCTTTTGATGCTACCTCAGCAGGCAGCACTATAATAAGAGATACCCGACCGCACAAGTGTAACAGAAGATAGATAGGATTCCTCCTTATAGTGAAATATGGACGTCTCATATTGACACTGAATGTGTTGAGTGTTGAGAAAACCATCACTCTGAAGAGGACTGCGTAGAACTACACAGGCACTACACAGATAAACCAATAAAACCCACTGCTTCTGTCCCCCGACTGCAGTGCTTGCCTTGAGAAGCGCACGCATGTGTATTTGAGAGTAAGCAGTATTTGAGTACTGGGAGGCTAATTAAATGGAAGTCAATAAATGAGAGCCTACTGTGCAGCACAGACCCAGAGGAGAGGATGACAAAAGCAGTTTAAATGCTGTATTCTGCTAAAGCCCGTTGAATTATATATGTAGCTAATAGCTCAGATAAAGGATTAAATTAGACCCAAAGTTAGGTCTAAGTTATGAAAGGGGCGGGGGCGACTAACTAACTAATTAAAAGTTTGAAAGGGATACGAGCTGATTGTAAATGACTTCCGTGGGTGCTCATAGGCCTGTTGATCTCAAGCTGTTCAAGTAGTTAATTAAAAAAAAAGAGAGAGAGAGAAGTAGCGAAGCAAATCGGTTACAGATTGCAATTAATGTGCTTTGCGAGGCATGCCAGGAGAAAGCAATTCCGCTTCGTTAACTAGAGAACGCCAGCGCTGGTCGAAGGAACGCAAAAACAGTGGCCTTTATTTATTTGTTAATCCATTATTAAAACTAAACTAGCCGTGGCTTCCGTGCCAAAGAAAACGGGAAAAAAATGAGGCCTGCTCATTGTTTCTATGGCAACCCACCTCTGCATAGTTCAGGGAGAGGAAAAGAAAAGGAGTCAGGAGAAACGTCTCTTTCCTTGAGCTTCCTATTATGTTGCTGTCTCCTGGCGGATGGAACGTCCGACATCTCGCCTTTAAACGATCAGGGAGATAGTAAAAGCCCTTGGTGAATGGCTGGGACTTAAACACAAAGGGTGGCGAAGAAAAAAAAAGCAGCCGGCCAGGCCCATGGGGACCAGCGTACTCATCTGCCTCCGCCTTGGAACGTCCATTTGTATCTCAAAATACACCGACCAACTGTTCTCTCTTCAGTATTCACAATATATATTTCTGCCTTTGCTGGTAATCTACCCTGTGAAGGGCTCTGAAGTGAACGTCTGAATTGTTTTATAGGTCTGAGAGAAGATCAGTGGCTAATTGGATGAGAGTCTATTCCTCAGGATTCAAAATGACTTTCGTTTAAGAGCGGATTAAAAGCTCCGTGTCCTGTCAGCCGTTGGACCTGGGGCGGTGTAACATGTTAGAAAATGAACATGGCCGTCTCTCTCCCATGCAGTAAGAGACAGGGAGATTTAGGGTGTGAGTGAGAGAAAGAGAGAAAAAGAGAGAGAGAGCCCACCTCATTTACAGCATGATTGAGCTTGATTAAGTGCTCGCCACTTCCAGGAGTCCCCACATACTTAACACTCTCTCTCACTCAATCACCAGAGGCCCAGAGCACTCCACCTGTAATAAGCTAGTCAAATCATTATTACAGTACAATTAGATGCCTCACAATGCAAAGACGGCTGCCAAACGTGTCTATTCGGTAATCAAGTTTTCGGTGAGGTCCTTCGGGGACCAGCCATCTGCCTAAAAGGCAAAGAGTGACGTGACGCATCGCAGTTGGGGGAATTTAAAATGGTTGTTTTCCTCGTATGTTTACACATAGCCAAGCCCCGCATAGCTGTGTCAGTGCCTCAGTAGGGTGGGTTCAGAGCTGAACACACCATCCAATATTAATTAGGTTTGACTTTGATGAGTGCCGAAGCCTGGTGCCATGTCATGCTAACAGAGGGAGGCTCTCTGCTGAAATGGCGTCGCTGTAATGAGAAATCCATGACGCAGTTCGCTGGTTTGCGAAAGGCTCAGTGGAATTAGCGTATTCCTTTGATGGCTCCCCTTGTAGGTGTCCTTGTAAGGGGAAAACAAGGGAGTCATTGCTTGGTGTAAGCAAGGGAATAAGGGAGATGTGAGGGAGGTGGAAAAGGTGGTTGCCTGGTTACTGATGGATGCTAAGCTGTGGTACAACAGCCCACTTCAAGCTAATTGTGTACACAGCTAAAGGGGGCCACAACAGAACAGCCGTGCAAAATCGATTGCATCAACAGCCATGCTGTTCCAGGCTCTCCTCCATCTCTCTCCCACCTCTCTCTCTTTCTCTCTCTCTCTCTCTCTCTCTTTCTCTCTCCTCTCTCTCTCTGTTACTTCCTCTACTCCTGACCAAAAATATATACTGTACACTATGTCTCTGCATGAATATCCTTTTGAAGGGGTAACAAGAGTCTACGTAGGCTGAATAGTGGAATGATTCACTTGCACTGAAGCACAGAGTGAGCACTCTTCATTGTGATAACATGTCTTGTCACAGTTAGTAAAATATTGATTTATCTTTTGAATGTCATGGTATTTGTCTATAACTGTTAAAAATGTGTAAGGTCAGGAACATGCACAGCACATACTCTGGGGTTATGTTCTTGGGAGTAAACTGAAATTCTACATGTAGTTATATATGCACTAAACATAGACAAATTACTTTCTATATAATTACCATAGAGAATGGCTGTTATAAACTAAACACTGCTAAGTATTAATGCTGGTTACTGCACAGTATATCATGTGTTATTCTTTATTGTGATATTGAACTAGGGCTGCACAGTATATCATGTGATGTTCTTTATTGTGTGATGTTGATATTGCAAAAGCCGGCAAGGTGTGAATGAGCACTGTAAATTAGCTTCAGATGGGTCTCTGAGAATGTTTTGATGAGGCATTTTTGTGATCCAACAAACATGAATAATTTTGACCAATATGATATAGGCCAGAAGGTATGTCACAATCAAAATATGTAGCAATGTTATCCTTTTTGTTTTTATAAATATTACAATTTTTTTAATAAAAAGGTAAAATATCACAATGAGACTTTATCGCAATATCGTGCAGCCCTAGTCTGAACAAAGACTTGAGTCTCTGCATTATTGACATATTCCCTATCGTACTTTAAGCTTGCTGACGAGGGCACTTTCCTGCTGCTGAGAAGCCAGCGTGGTCGGTCAGGGCAATGGTGGTGCCCTCGGCCCATGAATTCCACTGGCAGAGTCTGGCCAGCCTCTCCAGTGGGCGTGTCTACCACTCACTGGCTGAGGTGGGGGGTCAGCTGTACATGCTGGGGGGCTGCGATGCCGCCGGAAGACCCACCAGCTCTCTTGAGCTCTACTCTCCAGAGGTAGACCAGTGGGTCAGCCTGCCCCCGATGCCCACCGCCAGAGCCGGGGCTGCCGTGGCCGTTTTAGGCAAGCAGCTGTTAGTGGTGGGAGGAGTGGGGAAGGACCAGCACCCCCTGAAGGCTGTGGAGGTTTACAACACAGAGGAGGGCAAATGGAGGAAGAGGTGTTCACTGAGGGAGGAGTTGATGGGAGTCGCCATCACTGTTAAAGGTTATTTATTCTGTTATAGTGCTGTTTTTGTGATCTACAGCCTTTGCGAAAGCAGTAGTCTCACTACTTAATGTCCCAAAACACTGAAGGATGGGAAGAATGGAAATGTGGACTAAAAGTTTAGAATTGTGACTTCTTATAGTATTTCTGTTTATTCCAATGAGGTATGAGGGAGAACTAATACAAGTAAATGCTTTTGTTATATCCGGTAATAACTGTGACTTGGGTTCGTGGTTTAAATTTTGTAAGTATTTTTTATATTAATAATAATAATAATTTTGTTGTTTGTGGTATCATCTGGCTCATACAAAGTCTTCAGAGCCACCAGCATGTACACACTTTAAATAAAGTGGCAGTAAGCCTTTGATCAAAGCTTGAGGACATATTTTAATCACTGACAGTCCAAATGGCCTAGTTTAGTACAATGGATATAATTAATCTACTTGGGTTCTGTTTTTTTAGGCTGGTTGTTTAAGAAGGTAAAACACTGTACCCTCTTTTCATCTGATTAGATGGCAGAGCTTTGGCTGTTGGGGGAATGGGAGCAGACCTCCTGCCCAGAAGCACTCTGCAGCAGTACGACCTTCGCAAGGACGTCTGGGCTCTTTTGCCTCCCATGCCCACTCCCCGCTACGATACCAGCATTTGCCTTCAGGGATCCAAGATATACGTAGCAGGTTGGTGGAGTGTGAGTGTGTGTATGTGTGTGTGTGTGTGTGTGTGTGTGTGTGTGTGTGGCTTTATAACTGTCGGAGCATTTCAGAGATTCTGTTTTGTGTGAGTTGGTGTGTCTCTCTCCACCTGTCAGAGCATTTCAAGGATGTCTCATGTGTGTGCGCGTGTGTGTCGATCTCTCTCTGCCTGTCAGCCTATTTTACTGAAAATCTCTTGCCCTCCAGGTGGCCGTCAGTGTAAGCGCTCGGTGAAAGCTTTTGAAGTCTTTGACATGGATAGCCGCACCTGGTCCTCTTTGCCCAGCCTGCCCTGTAAGAGGTCCTACTCTGGGGTGATATGGGATAACACAGGATGCCTCTGCTGGCTGGGAGGGCTTCGGCAAGGAGGGATCCATCAGAGCTCTAAGTTCACCAAGAATGTTAATATCTTCGACCCCAGTCAAGGTAATGGATTGAACATGACTAGTAAGGGTGTTAAGATTTCAACACAATAATCATTTATAAACACACATAAATCGAAACATAAATCAAAACAAGGGAGTCTTTGCTTACACTAAGCAGTGACTCCCTTGTTTTCCCCTTACAAGGGGAGCCATCAAAGGAATACGCTAATTCCAGTGTATCAAATCTGACCTGTTCATTTCAAATATCGTTTATTTGATATTTTTTCTGCAATTCAAAATGAGGCATCTAAGTGCTGTGCCATGTGTTTTTGTTTCATTAATAATACAGCTTTGCCAAATTTAAAAAAAAATAAAAAAAAACATGTGTCTGGTTACACCCCTGACAACACCACTAGAAGTTTTTCTTTTGTCTTCAACTTTTTTGAAATCAAGTCTCAAAATCAAATGGCTGAGAGACTACACAACTACTGCAGATCTGTATTAGCATTCAGAGATAACTCTGCCCTTTTCTATTCAATTTCGATTCAGATTAACTCAAAATAGAAAAAAAAGATGATGGGAAGAAACAAGGTGTGACAAAATGTAAGGCCTACTGAAATTAGTTATTGATTTCTCTGTAGGTACTTGCCTCTTGGTTTTCTCCTCTACCGTTTCCGTTCAAATACGATCATTTCTAATCAGGCTCACCAAGCGAGAAAATTGCACATAAACTCCTTTTTTCTGAAGCCCTGAAGGTACCGCAAAAATAAACCTACTATCCTGTGTGGGCTAAAAGGAGGGGGGAGGGTGGGTCATTTTCAAACCTTCTGCTCTTTGCACACACTACAGTAATAAATCATTTATCTTTTTTTAATTATTCCATTACCACAGCGTGTGTCACTCAACAGGTGTTGGAGGCGCACACAGAGGGAGTCTGGGAGATTAAACCCTGATATCTAATTTCCCTCGGCCTGGAACCGCCGGCGGCAATAAAAACTCCCTTCGCACAACCCTCCCAATCTAATATAACCAGCCGATACGATCTGGGTCTGCATTGCAGAGATGGCAGGAGGGTGTTTCAGCGATGCTATTCAGAACCAGATTGCTATCCCTTATTCACAGAGCTGTAGCTCTTTTTAGCTCATCCTGATCGAGTCCATCTGTTCAGCCGTCTTCATGCAGCCTGACGTGGAGATAGTAGGATCTCAGGAAAATCACACTCCATAAGCAAGATGGATGTGTTTTTTATTACAAAGCCCATTTTAATGCCATACATCTACTAATTAAGCTGTAGGGCCACATAGCAGCACGGTGTATTAGCAGAGGGTGCTGTGCAGTATTAAACAAGCACTGTAACACATTTCCCCACCAGTTTTAATGAACATTTAGTTACTGGGTTGATTTTAGAGGAATTAAGTGCAGTGTTACTACTACTATTTACAACTGCTTACTAAAAACTGCAATCAGTATCATCCAAAGTTGCTTTCAAGTCAGGCACCCTAGCCAAGACTCAACCAGCCAAGCCAAACCGATCAATTTACTCAAAAAGCAAAAGGGGACCACGGGCTACAGTCAAGTTACTGTTCTGAAGAGCAACACTAACTTTATCACTTTTAAGATGACAGGCTTGGGAAAGTCATTAGGACTAGGTTTGCTAGGGTTGCTCTGCTACAGCTGCAGCATGCCAGGATGCAGCAGAAAGTTGTTACAGTATTATAGATGAAAAAGCCTAAAAAAGCAGACCCAAATGGCTTTAGGCACTGGCATCTTTCAAGCAGTCATCACTGCTCTGTAGCCGTTTCATTGGCTTTTGGCTTGGAGGGATGCTTTTTGGCAGCCAAATAGAATAGGAAGTGTAAATAATATGCCAAATTAATGTTCTACATCTGTGACATGCAGAGGGCAGAGAAGCTCAGCTCTTCCTCCTCAATGCAATTAAAGTGTTCTGACTCAGTGCTTTTCTGCAAAATTGTCCTTATAGTCATTATTGCAGGCATCAGCTTAGCTATTAGTGCTCCCGCAAAATGGAATCCGTTCTGTCAGCTCTAATCGAGAAGTAAACAGACTCTAATCTCGAGATGCCTCCCTGACAGGAGTCTCTGTTTGCTCCAAAGACATACATTTTTATTCACAACACATAGTCTACAGCGTATTTTGAACAGTTTTTCTTTGCTTTGCTTTTGTTGGGATTAGCATTGTTGTAAAGAAAGCTTAACATAATACACCAGTCAGCCTCAACATTACAGCCACAGGTAAAGTGACATTGATAGTCTCATTACAGTGACACCTGTCAAGAGGTGAAGAGTCTGTTCTTGTCGGTGATGTGTTGGAAGTGAGAATAATAAGCAAGCATAAGGATCTGAGTGACCTTGACAAGGGGTATATTGTGATGGCCAGATGACTGGGTCAGAGCGTCTCCAAAACGACAGGTCTTATGGAATGTTCCCCGCGCTTAGAACTTACCAAAAGAGGTCTAAAGAAGAACAACCTGTGAGCTGGCGACAGTTTAATGGGCACCCAAGGCCAGGGGTGTCGTAGTTGGGTGAAAAGTGGGACTAAATTACCAGGGCCCCAAGTCGGGGGAGGGCCCCTGAGGAGTAAAATTTTATTTTCCTTTAAATATAATTTTAAGATCACAATAAATGTTATTAACTAATGCAAATACTAATATTTTGGGTAAATGCATCATTTGATTGATGTATTAAATTGTGTCCAAGGTAGTGAACCTCGAGCTTATGGGGACCCATGGCCACTGCTTGTGCATAGGGCCCAGAATTTGGTGCTACGCCCCTGCCCAAGGCTCACTGATGCATCTGTGTGTAGCAAAGGTCTGGTCTTATGACCCAGAAGAGCTACTGTAGCATGAACTACCGAAAAAGTTAATGCTGACTATGATTAAAAGGTGTCAGAGAGGTATTAGGCAGGTGTTTTAATGTAATGGCCAATCAGTATATATAACATGGGCTAATATAGCTCATAGAGAGGCTTTTTACAGTCAAATCTGTTATTTTGTATTGATAAAAAGCTTAAGCTTACCTTTAATATCCTGATATAACTGATAAAGCTATACTTAAGTGTAAAGGTATGTCGCAATGTTTTCTGCAGGATCATGGATGAGGTCTGAAGATACTGTGCCCATGAAAACCAAACGGGCAGACTTTGCAGCAGCCATAGTACGAGGAAGGATGGTTGTGGCAGGTGGACTGGGTATGTCACACTTTCAGAGACTTCATAGGACACAAGTGGTAGTTGCACCCTAGAGTTGGTGTGATTGCAAAGAATTAGATCACAATACACATCACCGGTCAGGTACAAAATACAGAGCGCCTCAGGGGGGTTCAAGGGTCTCTCAAAAGAAGCCGTTTGGGAACTCTTGCAGTAAATAGTCACAAGAGGCATCACACTGTCTGAATAAAACTGCAGGTAAAAGGAGATGATTGGATATTAGCCTGTCATACTATTAACTTGGTTTTTTTTTTACAATTATTGATTACTCATATTGTTAATTACATTAACTATAAAAAAACTCACTGTACTTTGTTTTTTTTTACATTTTGTGTATTGTGTATTTTGAGGAATTGCACTGTTTTGCACTGTTGCACTGTTTTTGTGGGATTTGTGTAGTGCACTGTGATCAAGTATATAATCTCTGTTACTCGAATGCTCACACAGGTCATCAGCCCTCAGTGCTTGACACCGTTGAGGCCTTCCATCCTGAAAAGAGAAAGTGGGAGAGTCTGGCTCCTATGGCAAAACCCCGCTGCTCCGCATCCACCATCGTGATCCGTGATCGCCTGTTGGTCGTGGGAGGTGTCAATCAAATCCCAAGCTCAGCCCATGAGATTCTGTACGTGAAGGAGGAGGAAATTCTTTAGCCATGCATGTCTGTAGCCTAAGAAAAGTTGCCTTCAGTGAGTCAGTAGAGTGCTGAACATGTTTGCCTACTGTAGTGTTGGAAATGCTACTCTTGTTAATAGGAAAACGATGCCATCACCTACTAGGGTCCTGTTCCGCCTGTTAAACAACAAAGCACAAAGTCTTCTTGGGATAGTGTTTTTTTGTTTGTGTGCCAAATATAAGCTCTCGTCATTGTGCTTTAGAACACACATTTAGCAAAGACAATCCATTCCTGAAGTCTTACCATGTAGGAACATACTGAATACTGTAGACCTAGACAGAGACACAAGCATGTGAGGTATTCAAATAGGTATACATTTACCTCATGGATTTACAAGTGGATTCTCTGTCTTAAGAGACATTTGCAGGGTATTTTTGTAGCTACACACAACAATTGTCAGGTTACCAATGCTCTTGATTTGTCTCGAGTATTCTTTCTGCAAAGCGGCATTTTCTTTCCTTTTTTTTATTTGTTTTTTCACAAAGTGAGGTTTATAGCCAGAACAGGCACACAGATGAGGTAGCCTAATCGTGTTACTCCTTGTGTCAGCTGTTTTTGTGCCTGCGGTTTGTGGAAAATGTATTGTGATGAATTGTGCATTTGCTCCTTAGTGTATGAATATTTGACTTTTTCACAGTTTTTCCATCATCTTATCAGATATATATTCAGTTTCATTCACACGTTTTCACATAGTATGTATAGGGGACTTGCCAAGTAATTTATATGAAGTTATGGTGTAATAATGTGTATTTATGAGCAGTATATTATGGTCTAGAAAGGTGGATTTATTACTGATGTTACTGTTGGTACAGAAAAAAAGGATATGGAGACAGAAAAGATACTTTAAACGACTGTTGTATGCTATGATAAGCTTGAGTCTGCAGAAAGAGGCTCACATCAATGCACTTAAGTCAGCAACCAGTCAGCAAAATAAGCAAGTGTTTGATTATCCAGTATCAGTATTTGTTTAGTAAAATGATTTATCACGGAAATCACAGCAATAAAAGTCCAGCACAATGTAACAAAACTATTTTGTAGAAAGGAGTGCACTGTTGTATTGCAGCCATTAAAGAAACCTACATTTCTCACCGAAGTCTCTCGCTATCTTCCCAACCGAAAGCGTGTATTTGTGAAACCTGCCCCAGTCGACCTCTGCTGCTCTTTCTTTTATCTCCTTTGATTTAATCATGTCAAGTACATGGTGCTCTCTCCCTAATCTTGGCAGGGAAAGTACTTGACGTTGAGTGAGAGTAGACTCCAAAGTCCTGGCCGTGGGGTTTATTTGTCTCTATTGATTTTTCTCACCTCTGTTAGTTTGCAGAGGTGAATGGCTGCCGGTTGCATTGTCCCTGCCCAGCCTGCAGCTTGAACATGAGCTCAGCTAAAAGTGCTGCTGTGCTCATAAGCTGTTCATCAGCTAAATGAGGTTTCCAGTGATGTATGAGGCAGTTTAACTCTAATTAGGCAGCGCCGCTGAAGCCAAATTTTAATGAAGTCAGAGTTCCACTTGCCGCAAGCGGAGCAGCTGGTTAAAATAAGGATAATCTGGGCTAATGTTGTTTTTAGGATGTAGTTGGCAGGGCTTACGGACGAGTATATTTAACTTTGTGTGAATATGATGATCAGCCCATGAATGCAGCTTTACGGAGCGATGGCCTTTGACACAAAGCTTAAACCTGTTTGCCAAGGCACACTTCCTGCACCTGCTGTTTGCCTCAGGAGATCAAAAGCTTTAGCATCAATTAAATTATGTCTGCTTGACATGGCAGTGATGAATTTTAGCATCCCCTCTATTTTTTCAAGTTGATGGAGCAGAGGGTGTAGTTACATTGTGTACCACTTGGTGGCACTGTTACATAAATATTTTGATGCCCTCATGCAACACAATGAGCCAATGGGTTGTTTGACTGCTGGTCACAAATACTTTATTTTAAAAAGCTTTATATGAACAGTCCTAGGTTTTAATTGCATTGGCTCTGAGTTACAATCTGTATGCTGATTCTCCAAACATTATTTACCAAATACTACTCATTAGCCTAAACAGTTTTGAAGAATATGGCTTAGCGTTTCATCTGTAGCACTGTGCAAAGTCTTAGATGCCTGTGCAGTTTTCTCAGCGTGTGATAAAGTGTCTTTCTGCTAGCAAAGATAACATCAGAATAAATGCAAACAAGAAAGCAGTAAAAAGTATCAAGATTTATTCGTAAATATTTGATATGTTGTGAACTGGGTGAAGAGAACACAGGTTCGGCTCAACATTCCTCCTGAATTAAACCAGGTTTCTAAAGGGAACTATGAGTAATACTGGACTTCCACAAGGAACGCATTGATATTCTGTACATATAATCACTATTTACCGTATAATGTTATTTGTATGTATTCCTTTTAGTTTTATTTAGTATATTTAGTAAGATTAATGTGAAAAAACACAGCTCAACTAAACTGTTTTTAAATATTATTTTTGCAGGTGCCGTATGTTTGGCTTGTTAGTTCGTGTCACTCAGAGTTTGTTAAAGGATGCACTCCAGCCCAGACTTTATGTTTTACATGTTATCTTAAAGCAACCTTCAAATGTATGATTTACACAAGCAAAATAAATTGCACAATGAGCCACAGAGGCAGACCACACCATTTCCAGATCGTCGCAAAGAACTGATACCAGCATATTACCAAGATTGGCAAACCCATGGCCACACAGCAGCCCTGTCTGTCAAACTCAAAACCTGAGTCTATGAATGGTTGAAGTCTTGATGAGTCCCTTCACATTGAAGCCTGTAAGTCACTGCAGTCAAGGTGAGATCAGAGACAACTATCTAACAATGGGAGTAGAATTCCTGGACAAGAGAACTTTATGATCTTCTCACAGTAACACGCCATTAATCATGACCTCCCATTACTGACACATTATTCTTCTCAGATTACAGTGTTATTAAAGCATGACTTTGAAGGGTTTACCAGAAGTGAACTGTTACTTTAGGAGATTTCAGGTTTAAGCTGATTTATTTTGTATCAGTTTGGCTAAATAAGGGCCTTCATCCAACCTGCAGTTAAAAGCAGCTACACTAGCTAACAGTTTGTCTTACTGGAAATAGAGCTCTCAAGATTTTATATCCATATGAAAAACTGGATCAGTTTGCTTAAAGGGCCCATATCATACATTTTCTCAGCATTTTATAGGTTGACGTATGCCATTTTTGTGGTTTTATGTACCATTCTCATTTATATAACTATATACAAACCCCTTTATCCTGCAGAATTAAACAAGCTCTGTTCTGATTGGCTGCCCTGCATTCAAAAAGCAGTACAGTCTGAAACACACTTCATTGCCAACTATATACCTTATATGGACAGAAGTATTGGGATGTCTTACCATTAACCCAGCAGGGACTTTATTGTCATTGCATTCAAATACGTAGACTTTAATATGGAGTTTGTCCCCCCTTTGCAGCTATAACAGGCTTTCTACAAGATTTTGGAGTTTCTGTGGGAATTTGTGCCCATTCATTCTGTAGAACCTTTATGAGGTCAGACACTGATGCTGGACGAGAAGGCCTGGCTCACAACCTCTGCTCCAATTCATCCCAAAGGATGGAGTTGAGGTCAGAACTGTGTGGGCCAGTCAAGTTCTTCCACCCCGAACTCCTCCAGCCATGTCTTTATGGAGCTGCTTTGTGCACTGGGACACAGTCGTGCTGGAATAGAAAAGGTTCTTCCCCAAACTGTGTCCACAAAGTTGAAAGCATGGTGTTTTCTAAAATGTCTTAGCATTAATATTGTCCCTCACTGGAAGTAATGGGTCTAGCCCAAACCCTGAAAAAAGGTGTGTCCCAATATTTTTGTCCATATAATGCATATGTAAATAGACAACTACTGACATCACAAAACAAGTAATTCAAAACTGACTATGTTTATAGCTTGGTTTCCATTAAAAACCTATGGACTGGGAGGTAAAAAAATCAATAATAATGTTTACATACAACAACAAACTCGTTTTTATTAAGTTGCTTGGCATGGGCCTTAAGGCAGTCAGATACAAGAACACAGCTTTAGAATCCCACAGGCTACCAGTGGGAATGAATGGCATTTTTAGTTCAGAGTAGTAGAGAATGTTGAAGTTTAGTGGAAATCAGCTGTTCATGAAGGAAAGTATTGTCTTGGCCTCAGGAAGTTTGATTGCTTCAGCTCACATGATTTCTAAGCATTTCATCTACTGTACCATGTACAGAAAAATTCCATGGAATAAGTGGGATATGGAGTTTTGGGTAAAACTTCTGGGTAATAGTAGTAGTACGTAACAGCTGTGTTTCATCATATCTATAGGCGGCTTTCTGGCAAGCTAAAATGTTTCACACCAAACCACTCTGAATGGCTTCTTATACACTGGCTTAAAGTTGAAAAAGGGGGTGGTTCTCTATGACATAGCTTTTTACTAAAGCCATTTGTAATGTGATCATATTGATTCAGTGCGTCTGCGTATATGTCATCCTAAATGCTGGCTGGAACATTGCTGTGAGGATTTGATTGCAGTCACAGAAGCATTAGTATGGTTAGTAACTGATGCTGGATCTCAAACGCCGCTCCAGCTCATCCCAAAGGCACTGGATGAAGCACCATTGCTCCTTGGAATGAAGTTCCACTGCTCCACTGCCCAGTACTTCATGAAGCTCTATCTGGCGCTTGCCCTTAGGCTCTTGTGAAGTTTCTCCAGAGCCTTCCATTCTCTCGATTGGCATGTCAATTCTCTATTGGCAGTGCTCTTATATAAACAAAGACAATACAATGCACAATTGACCATCTATGCCAGCAATGGATGTACCTTGAAGTAACTGAACTGACTATCAGAAGGGGGGTCTTGACATTTTTGGACAAATGCTGAGTTCCAAAGTATATCTCATCACCAGACCTTAATGAAGAAAACAGGCTCACTGCATGTACCCTCATTTGCAAGTCTGTTGCTCACTGCACCAACTTTCCAGTAGCTAGCCTGGAAAAGCTCAGATCCTTGGGGGCATTCAAGGCAAGGGTCTGGGGTTGACGTGCCTTTTTTAAGAAGTGGTTAATGCTAGCCATCATGTGGGCTATTCTGTAACCAAGCCTTCCTATGCAAGGTGCCTCCTGGCTTCTTCCACTTGGGTACTTAACTGGTCATGTGACGTCCCTAAGCTTTGGACGCTGGGTGACCTCCTATGCAAAGTGGATCATTGCCCTCGATGGTGCCCTGCCACTGGGGATAGCTCTCATACTGTATGCCTATCCCCGCTAGAGATTTTTCCACATTAAGCAGGCTAAGTAATGTGTGGTGCTGTTCTGAATGTAATCTCAAACGGCTCTTGACACAATGTGTGGCTGCTTACTGCTGGCGGGGGGCAGCGGGGTAAAAGTTTAGCAAGGCTGTCTGGAGACGTGAAGCTGAAGCACACCACCAATGCACAACTGAAACTTTTAGGCCTTTAGAAGTCATGCGCCCTGTACGAGCAAAAGTTCCTCTTTAAAGTGTCAGCTCAAATTGTGCAATCAGTTTATCAGATCTAACACTTAAATGAACTCGCTGACGTTTCATCACCCAACCGATCACCTAAAGGGATTATCCTCACTAAACCTATTTAAAAGTTTTAGATGTGACTGTCTATGTTGATTATATTAGTAATAAGTCTAGAGACCATTTTGATCATTAAATGAATAATAATGAGTTTGAAAAAAGGTCCAACAATAAAAACTGATTAAACAGAACAAACAGGAGAACAAGCAATGCATAGCATTTTAAATGTTCAAAAGTAGTTTATTTGAAAAAGGTAAACTAAAAAACCTTTATAAAGATTTCAGTATATAT
>JBBPCY010000136.1:11480038-11527166 GCA_037974405.1 Brachyalestes nurse
GTGAGACCAGTTGGATGGTAAAACACTACTAGAAGTTCCTCAAAGGTAATTATTGCCATTTTGTTTAAGAGTGAACAGGAGATTTGTTTTCTTTGAATTATTCAAGTTCTGTAAACGCTGCATCATTTCTCCTATTTTGATGTTTTCTTTCAAATTATGCTTTAAGGAACAATATTTTTATTTGGAAATTAGGACAAAGCTGTTCAGTTCAATATTGTTCAATACTGAAACTGAACATTTTTGCAGTGGTCTCTTATTTTTACTTATGTATTATTTAATCACATCATGCCTAATGACACCCCTTGAAGGTGGTAAAAAGTTGCTTTCAAATGAACTGTATTTCAAGCTCACCTTCACAGCCCTCCTTCCCCGGCCAGCTTTTGTGTTGAGCGGAGGTGGGCTTATGATCACAGAATCCTTGGCCTGCTTGGCAGCTGGTTCAGGCTTGCCTCCGTTTTCGTGCTGAACTCCGTTCTGAACAGGCTGGTTCTTCTCCGCAGTCTCCAAAAACGGGTTTGGCGTCACCTTTCCGTTGTGGCCGTTCTGCTCCCTGAATGGTATGCCGTTCTGAGTCCAGGCAGCCGTGTCTGCTGTCCTGCCGTCTAGTGGCCACTGGCCGTTACTGAGCGCCTGGATGACTGTCCTGTTGGAGAGCTGGTCAAACTGCTGGGCCAGGTAGTCGGAGTCACCGTTCTTGGGCTCGCCTTTGAATAACTGACTGGAGGTGTGATTGGCCACAGCGGTCACTGATTGGTCGTTGCTTTTAGAGAAAGGGTCGTCGCTGAAGGGGTCATGGCTGGGGGTGGGGAAGAAGCTGAGCTGGGACGAGAAAGGGTTTTCAGGCAATAGGCTGGACTGGACACTGAGGGCAGATGAAGAGGAGCCAGTAAAGGGGTTGCCTTTCACACAGTTCTGGTTGCTATCTATCTCAGTGGACAGATCCAACAAGAGAATGTCCTCAGATTCCTGAGAGAACAGAAAACATCCATTAGTTACACTGGCAGTAGACTCTGTTCACACACTGGCCAGTTTGCTCATTCCATAACGTACAGCATGGGCCATAGTAGTAATAGGTTATAGATCGGGACCTGACCAGTATAAATGTTGTAACCAATACCAATACATTCTTTTTTTTTTAAATAAATTAATGTGACCAAGAAAGTAAACACATGTCAATACTTTTATATTATCAGTCCGCTGACATATTCGCTGGGCTCTAGTAAAGATTTCACTCTTCAGATACTGAAACTGGAACTGGAGTACTGCTTAAAACTGATAACAATGATTTTTCAAAACTTTAAAAACGTTTACAGTGACTTCACTGCAACACAGTTACTTTGTTGAAAAAAAAGCTAACTGTTATAATTCAACTGTACAGGTCTAAAAAGTTATGGTGTGGATATGAAATGCTCCCCTTAAAATTAGAAAATTAGAGTCTCCCCTTAAGAGTCAGAGCTGTTCATAGCTGTAGTAAGAAGAATCATAGTTTAATGCCTCTAAAAGCTCCCACAGAGAATTATTATGAATAACTGCCTGACGTGTGGGACTGATAGTTTAGAAATAAGCTTTTGGCCTGAAATATATTTTTTAAAATCCATCCATAGTGAAGAGGTGTTTAAGGTGCAGAGTGTTCTAATGCACAACAGTAGGCAAATAAAACTTATTTTTTTTAAGATTTACTACTATTTTGACTACTATTTTATCATTCCCAACATATAGAACTCAGAAGAGGTACACTTTTTGTTTTGAATGGTATATAAATGTGTAATCATGGCCCTCGGCTCCAACAACACCACAATGAAGAGTCTGTAAGTTTCTCTAAAATGAACCAGTTCACATCTGAATCGTTTTGTTTGTATCTCCAGACATCCCCCATCTAGCATTTTCTGCTGGTTTCAGGCCAGAGCAGATACTTGGTATCAGGGCCATCTTATATTGGGAGACTGGAAAAATGTCTTTTTATATAGTGATGCTTTCAGAACTCCTATAGGGCCAGATGTCAGATTTCCCAGAGCTATGCGTCACCTTTCCATAGCTATGCAACATTTCCCTTGGCATGACATCATGAGACTATAAAGGTTGCAGGCAAATGAATGGATGCACTATGTGTTTGGGAAAGCACAGCAATGCAATGGAAACATGCAGTGAGGTGAGAAAAACATTCACTCTGTGGATTGAAAGTACTGACATTGACATGCTATGTCCACAGACCAATGAGAGTGTCTCCATAAAACTCATATCCAGCCGTGACTGGAAAGATTTTTGGTCAAACACGGCACATGCTGCTAATGGCTGAATGTTCACAACTGTGAAGTGCAGACATTGATTATTTTTGACGTTACCTGGGCATGAACTCTCCCATTAATTGCATTTTAATTAAAAAAAAAACAAGTTAAAGCCAAGAGAACAGTGTGGAAACTAAAGATAACCTATAAACATACAAACACTAAGACTTTCTACTATTCTTTCTACTTCTACTACACCATGTTTCCATTTCCACTTTGCAAAATGGTTTCTTTTATGCTTTCCATGATGGAATTTAAAGAAGGCCCCCAATGAGCCTCTATCCATCTTCTTTTATTTATAAAATAAACTGTCATGCAAAAAGTTACAGGTTCTCCTCTTCAACACCAACAAATGAGCCGTTTATAACAACATGTGATGATATTTCTCACTTCACTCAAACTTCTCTATTCCCACGAAACCTCATTGCTTTTAGGCTGAGGTCAATTAGACACTTTGACAGACATTAAGAAGGATCAGGTCCAGTGTCTGAATGGCATCTCCTGCGTTCCTCATTTGGAGATACCCTGGAGAAGAGTGCCTGGTGAATTAAATTACTCATATAAGGAGTCATCAGTTTTACAATCAAAAACGTTGGCTTTGTTCCCTTTAACTTTAAAAATCTGCCCCTAAACTAGTTGCCGTGTGTGAATGCTGGGTGCAGTAAAATGTAAACTTTGTTAGATCATGTTCTTTGCATATCAGAATGACAACGGCGGTGAGAAATCACATTATTAAATCAGAAGAGTAGCTTGAAAGACAGAAATGATTTTTTTTTTGCATATACATTAAAGCAGGGGTGTCGAATTTCAGTCCTGGAGGGTTGTGGTCCAGCATGTTTTGGTGATTTCCCTGCTCAGAAACACCTGGTTCACCTCATCAGTTAACTGTCAGGTTTAGTGAATGTGTTTGAGGAAAACCAGCATCAAACTGGTGGTTCTGGAGTTTGACACCCCTGCATTAAGGGTTAAGAGAGGAAAATGTTTTGAGGTACACTTCTAGGTACGCTTAGTATGTCATGACTTAATTGTTGAAAAACTTAATATTGGTTATGATTGTGTTTAGTGTAGCTAGAGCTAGAGCATGCTGGGCTGGAAGATGCTGTTTAGATCCAGGCTTACCGAGGGAGAGTGCAAGTCTGGTGGGGTTGACATGTCTCCAAACAAGTCCAGCTGTTCGACGCCCTGTGAGGAACGAGGAATACAGTCAACTTAACAGGAGATTTCATGCCAGAAACAATGTGCAAATAATGCTTGACAAGTGATATTTAACATCTTTTTTAGAGCTGTGTTGCAATCTTAGAATTGCATCTAAAACAGCCATTACTGTGGAATTTATAATATATTTATTTATTGTAATATATTTATAATATGTACATTTTTAGTATTCATTCTTTCTTCTCCAACCTTTCGAAATACATTGTAACGATTGTAGAACGATGATTGTAATTTTATCTCTGAATGAATCACTGAGGGAAGATGGGACAGGCTTAGAGTGGAAGTGATTCATAAAGAGAGAGTGAGAATAGATTTTTTTTTCAAGGAGACAGGACTATCGGAATATCTGCATTTGGTATGTCTCTGTGACTTCCTGTATGTTAACGTCATTAGTTTAACCCACCCCGGTATAAGGGTGATGGCACTGTGTAGCCATAATAGTGCCTTTATGTGCCTTGATAGTGATCAGGCCAGATTTACGGATGGTCTCTATGACAATTATTAGATATTAAAGGAATTGTAACCTAGAATGAATTTAGCCCAGATGTAGTCAATCTACAAAGATATTTGCTTATAAACACTAAGACTCAATAGCGATAGCCCACAAGGTTCAGAAAGCTCAGAAGGTTCTAAAATCAGAAAACTTGACTAATCCCAGAGGAAATTGTTCATGCAATGGCCACACTGTCACACAGAGACAAAAAGAAAAATATAACAAACAACAGAAAGTCCGTATTCATGTATTCTGTAAAAACACATGATTAATACTTCCCTCACCCTGATCAAACCACATCTAGGTCCTCATTGGCGCATATACAGCATAACTTTTGAGCTAAAAAATGACAATTCAGATGGTTTCTCACCAGTGCTGGTATTCTCAAAGCAGCACATTTGAGGACAGGTCTGTGTGATCTGTGTGAGTACATTATGAGAAGGCGGAGAGGAGTTTTGTTGGGTGTTTTTACAGAAATGATCTGGGTTTTTTGGGTGACTACAGACTTAATTTGTTAGCAATATTCTCCACAGAGCTTCACCACCAAACTAAAGAAGCCAATTTTGTTCCCCAAACACGTACTTCACTGTTTGAATACAACTACAGTAGCTGGAAATTTGAGTTAATTCGATTTTTTGCCAAACAATTCCATTAAAGCAATACAAAGCAGACACTGGTACTAACAGTAGTAGCAATAATACAGAATTTCTTTTCATTTCTTTTGTGTAAAGCGTCCATTTGTCATACGTGAACACACCACAGCACACGGTGTGAACAGAACAGAAGTCTTTTGTTCTTGGAGTGAAAACTGTAAGATTTTAAACAGAACAAGACAAGTCTGTCGCAATGAACCCAGACACCTAAAAATATTAAATACTCACTTTTCTGTCACTGGTGTGTGAAGCTTCACTGCCATTCTGTGGAGTACAATGATACAATTATAAATAATGAATAACAAATAAGAAATTAAAAGTAACTGTAAAAGTAAGACTTGTCTGTGATCATTTAGTCTTAAAGATATCTACACTCACCTCCACCACTTTATTTGGTTCTTCCTGGAGAGGAGACAGAAACTGATAGGTAAGAGGGTTACGATAACAGGCTGTAAAAAAAAAACTACCCCAACCCAGCAGATGTTTGACTGTGATAAACCTGATAAAGCTTAACAGAACATTTAGCATGAAAACAGGACACTTTGGTGAATGTGCATGGGGACAAAATAACAATAGATAATCTTGTATGAATCTAGAGGAGTCTGATTAAATCTCTGTAGGAGGAAAAGATACACTGACTTTAATAAACAGGATATAACACAGTGTAAACTTACTATTAGATGTTTGCTTAACTCAACGTTTTAAGGTAGCCATTGTTTAAACAACACGTTAAAACAACAAATCTTTTTAGTTTTATGTTCGTACAAAACATGGATCCATTCTTGCACTCTTGTCATTACAAGACTAAATCCCATAAACACAACTGACTCCAAACTAGACTGTGTATGACTGGAGTGTCTGGTGCCAATAAGGCATTTAGGACTAGAACTGAGGAAGCTGTAAACGATCAGCACACAAACTGAAACACTTAGCCAGCTATGCGGCCACGAAAAGAGCAGCAACAGTGAAAGAGCGGCTTAATATGTTTTTGATATATACACTATGTGGACAAAAGTATTGGGACACCTGGCCATTACACCAACCGGGACTGAAATGACATTGCATTCAAATACATAAACTTTAATATGAAGTTACTCCCCCCTTTACAGGAATAACAGCTTCTACTGTTCTTTAAACGTTTTTCACAGGATTTTTTCACAGTCTCCTTTTCAGTTCATCCCAAAGGTGTTGGATGGGGCTGAGGTCAGGACTCTGTGTGGACCAGTCAAGTTCTTCCACACTGAACTCCTCCAGCCATGTCTTTATGGAGCTGCTTTGTGCTGGAATACAAAAGATTCTTCCCCAAACTGTGTCCACAAAGTTGGAAGCATGTCGTTGTCCAAAATGTCTTGGTATGCTGGAGCCCAAACGCTGCAAAACAGGTGTGTCCCAATACTTTTGTCCATATGGTGTATACAGTTGCCCATGTATTCTCACCCACAACTGCTCACCAACTGAATTCAGCACTATAAACTGTTATTTAAAACACTGTGCTGTTCGTGGAATAAATTTTGATTGTTATGTTGGTAGACAACCATAGCCTACTGTTACGAAACTACAGTGGCTGGAAAAAAATTGTTGTTGTGACTATAATGCCTAAATAAATCTGTTTAACATTGGTGTAGGTCATCGTAATGTATTTTGAGGGTATTTTATAAAAGCAATAAGCTTATTTATTGAATGCATTTGCATCGTGTACTCACAATCTGAGCAACAACAGAAATGTAAAGTTATGCTTCTCAGTTACACTGTCGACTTAGTTACTGGTCTTTGTCACTGTAGGGCAGTATAGTGTGACCTCTAGGGATAACTGCAAAACAGTGGTCATGTTAACACAGGCACTGTAATCAGAATGACTTCCTGGGGTCGGAAGTGTGATTAGCCTGCAACACTGTGATTGTCATAACTGCAGCGTTCGGGACAGAATCGTGTAAAGCCTTCCTGTACCTTCTTTGAGCCCTCTGCTTCTTTTTTCTTCATGTTGAAAATGAGCTGAAAGAGATCCTTTAGGTCAATGACAAGTGGCTCAGCCTGAAAGGAAACACAAAGACTGTTAAACTGTGTTTCCTGAAAATGTGTGTAGATGTATGTTTGAGTAAATGTGGAGAGTGTCAAGAAAGAAGAGAATATGATTTTTTTGTGAGCGTAGATGTTCTGCGTGTGTGTATATTTGTGTTTTATATGTATATAGGAACCAGACTTTCTAGTATTTTAATGTAGTCTTAAGGAACAGTTCTCCAGGCTTCCTGAAGGACTTTCAAAGACCAGTTCTCATTTTCAGTCCAGTCCCTGAACCTGACCAGTTTTAGGGGAACGTTTTTTGTTTGTTAAGTCACACAGTGACCTACGTATGAATCATTCAAGCAGAACAAAGGCCATCTAACTGAAGTCCTGAACCAGTGAAGAAACAGGAGCAGATGATTCCAGATGATCAGGTGGTGATCAGTATACTGGTGGTGCTGAATACTGAGTGGTTGGAACTCCTTTATCTAAGTACCATGTATCTTTAGGCACTTTGCAGTCTGTCACGGTAAACATTTCTTTAATTTAAGCTACTCAATATGCCAAATGAACCCTTTAACCAGTATTCATGTGATCCAGAAAATAGTTTTGAATATTGGACAATAATGGAGACCAGTCACTTTTACCATGTTTTATCATGATTCACCAATGTGTACTAAATATATTGCAAGGCATATTGTTATTACAGTATATAGGAATACAACTGCAGTTCTCATATTGTGCAACTGAAATGTGTGTTTATTTTTCTGTGTGCCGACTTTTGTATATTTTTAGAACAAAAACAGTGCCCTGAACAGGTTCTGTTTGGTTCCATAACTTAAGGATACATACAAAAATAAAGGGTTATTTGCATGATGCCATAGAAAAACCTCTTTTGGCTCCTCAAAATCATTTCAAACTAGGTACACATTAGGTACACATTAGGTAAACATGCAGCTTTTTAAATAACTGCCTGTAGTGATTATTTCAAATAAGCAGATATTGTGATGAACTTACTATGCTTTTATGCTTGTATGCCAGTACTTAAAGAACACTGGCCGATTGGAAATGTAATTATAAAGTGTGCGTAATTAGTCTTAATGAAGTGGATTTAGTGCAGTGCTGAAAAAAGCCCAGTTTGTGAAAAGTGACAAAAATGACTGAATCAAATTAAAATGGCTTTTTTATATAATGGCATTACAGGCTGTTTCTAAACAAATTAACTTATCAAACCTCAGAAAAAACTTAACATTGAGTTATGTATTGTGTGTGTGTGTGCGTGTATGTGTCCTAACAAGGAATAAAAACAAATATGTATGTGTGTATGTGGTAGTGACTGAGAGAAAGAGAGAGAGACATGGAGAGCAAGAAAAGAACTGTGTTCAATAGAAACCCAGCAGACCTGCTGTGCAGTTTTAATGGCGAAGAACTGGTGCTGGCCCTCGGCGCCACACACATAGCCAAACGCTCGATTATCAGTCACGTCACGAGCAATAAAGGAGATTTTATTAACCGCATGTTCCAGCACCACTGCCTGCAGAGGAGTCAGCAAGCACAATTACGCACAATTAAAGGAAACAACATGAGACGTCTCTTCATAAGTGAGAAGATAATGGGCGTAGAATAATGGGCGATGGGTAAAAAAGGAGACTTACCCCGGTTTTCTCGTCCGTAATGGTGATTCCCGACAGAGAGATGTTCACCCACACTCTTTGCTTGTGTTTGCCCTGAGAGCGACCGGCCGCTGCCTTGCCCTGAAAACGACCACACACTCAGAGACTGAACCCCTGTCTTTTCAGCCTCAGAACTAAAAGTCAAAAAACTAAGCCTTATTTTGAGAAACTGTCTAGGACCTAGACTAAAAATGTAAGCTGGAGTTTGTAAAGCAACACTTTGCATTGGTCTTTTTTTGCTTAACTTGTGGTTTTAGTAAAAAATATGAATTTAAGTCATTAACAGCATTTTTTTAAGACTAAATGACAGATCCACTAATAACTGGCAAATGCAACACATACATTAAAAATGTTCACCTGAACGTTAGTTAAATATCTCTTTGACTCATTGCCCTTTGACCCACCTTCAGTTTCATCATGGAGTCTTGGCTCATTTTGTCCCCCCGGGCCTCAGGAACATCGTCCACTCCGATTAGCTTGGCCTTGTACCGAACGCCATCACCTTTGAACCGTGCTAGCAGGAACTCGTCTGTTTTCTCTGGACTGGCTGCAGCTGACATAGAGATAAAGAAAACATAAAGACCACACATTAATCTTAAAGAAACAAGATGACATCAGCTGTGTAGTGCTGGTCAGAGCAGGGCGGAATGCTCTATTGTGACAGTTCTGGTTTTGATGTCACAATGACATCTAATCATCTTTCACTGAGAACTGAATGTTCTTGGTTTTATCTTTTAAATCAAATGTTTAATGGAGTACGTAAACACTGTTAAAAGTTTCAAAACATGCCACTCACTCGACAGTCCAAACAGACAAAACATGGAAATTAGGCTAAAGGTTCGTTCCATTTGGAATTCAGTGTTTTCATAATGTCATGACATGCATTCACTTATGTCCTTTTATTCAGCCTACATGTTTAGCCCCACTAACTCAGCCTGCACTGCTTCATGAACTGATTCTGATTGAAGTGCAATACAGAGCAACCACACAGAAAAGAAGGGATCAGTCTAAAAGGGACAGTCTGATTCTAATGAAGGTAAATAGGTTAGAATTACAAGTGAACCTCACTCTCACTCACTCATTTTCTGTAACTGAAATGTAAAGTGTACATATTGTCATACATGAACACACCACACCGTGTGACCAGCACCAAATTTTTCCTCTGGATTTAACACAGCGCCCAGGGCACAGTGTGTGGGGATGATACCTTGCTCAAGGGTCCCTCAGTGGTGCCACTATCTGACATGGGATTCGAACCCATACTCTTCTGATCACAGGGGCAACGCCCTAACCACTAGGCCACCAGCTGCACAAGTGAACATAAATACAATAAAAAACATCGGAAGTGGGTCCTTAACAAATAGCCTTCAGATTGTAGAGATGCCCTGTGAATTGTAAAATCGTGTGTAAAAATGCTATAGAGTGCTTCTCGGATAAATATAGATAAGATTTGTTACAGTAGAATAAGACAGATGACGTTGATCTAGCTCTAGAACAGAGAAGAACCTGCTCAAATAGCATGAAAATGCAAACCAAAAATATTCTTCTTTGTCAAAGCTAACAGATTTCTAGTAAATTGGATTTAATAAGAAGACTTTTAAACTTTGGCCAAAAGTAATAATAAACCATATACTACAAAAAGTTCTGCAAGATGTGTCAGCACTGACACCAAGCTACTGTTACCAGAGTCTCTTAGTCAAATCTGTATGTTTGACAACGCAGATGACAATTAGAGGACCTTTACAAGGAACACAACCCATCATCACGGCTTTGAGTAGTGCATAAAGCAAACAATCCCAAATCATGTTACAGATGACTCCTGTTTTACTGTCTTACGATGATTTAAAAGCACTAAACTGGTGTTTAGAGAGTGCTTAATTATCTTCTGTTTTCTAATGATAGACCTTCAAACGTCACTATAATCTCACCGACTCATTTCGCTTGCCTTGAACAGACAAACTCCCAATGGTTTGTGCAAGTCACAGCCTAACATAGATATAAAGCCTGAAGTCATTGTTGCTGGTTCCTCTCCCAGTCCTCTTTGTTCTGTCTCTCTCCGGTCTCCTATTAAGACTAGATTGTGCCATTACCTTCTTTGCCAGTGATTTTGTGTTTCCTTATCAACCCAGTTCTCTGGAGAGGATCAAGCAGCCCATTCTTTATTTATCTCTCTGAACATCAGTTTCTCGGCTTGATTTGCTCGCCGGTCCCCAGTGCATTATTCTCCTCTGCTTACCCTCTTTTGGAAGCTTGAGCTTTACTGTATTCTCTCTCACTCTCTGCTCTTGCTTCTTTGCAACACTTCTATTTCATCTCATTCCCACTTTTTTTTTGACTTTGACTTTTCTGGTCAATCGTCTTT
The DNA here is from genome assembly GCA_037974405.1 of Brachyalestes nurse. Classification (NCBI taxonomy): domain Eukaryota; kingdom Metazoa; phylum Chordata; class Actinopteri; order Characiformes; family Alestidae; genus Brachyalestes; species Brachyalestes nurse. Next base: position 11,490,721 of record JBBPCY010000136.1, read on the forward strand.
TCCTCAGCTCCTTCTCTTTCAGGACCATTCAACCGATGAGTCGCCCACAATACTGCTGTTAAAGATTCTGAAATGAGTACTTTACTACTGTTAGTCTCAAATGGGAAATAATCTCCCACTAGCAACATGTTGCTTGCTTCAGTGAAGGACTATCTATAGGCATGCGTTCTTTCACTGAGTAGCATATGCAGGCCAAAAATTGCTTCATTTTCTAGTGCCAATACCAAAACGTTCTGCATTATTATCTTAAACTTTGAATGAACTTTAAAACATAAAGGCTCTGTACCACCCAAAGGTATAGTTTGATTTGGTCAGACAGAATTTGATGTTACACTTTACTGAACCTCCCACCACTCCTCCACTACATGGCAGGGTTCCCTCCTCGGCTGCTGGCCCTGTGTTGATGGCAGGGGCGGAGGATGGACAGAGAGAGTGGGCACTTCCAGGCAGGGCCCCAGACTGGTCCTGCCATGAACAAGCTAAGAGATGCTATTGACATGCACAACATGCAGAGAGCCAGCAGGCTGGAGGTTCCCCCTGTTAGCACCAGGACACAGGACAACCCCCACTAACACACCACGCCAGCGAATGTGCAGGCCTCTTTCACTCGCTTCCTCTCTGTCTGAATAGGTCAGACACAACTGACTCTGCTGACTTTGTTCTCGGTCAGTGGAATAAGATGGAAAGCTTCAAGGCTTGTTAAAGGGCAATTCTAATAAACAAAACCCACAATCGCACTCCTAATCTAATGCAAATGAGACAGTTGGTGAAAAATGGTCCGCGTTCTGTGCAAATTGGAAAAAACTTTCCAAGCTGGCGAGGAACCTCTCCATCAACTCCCACTCGTTCGAAGATCTGATTAAAGTCCCGCATTTTAAACCTCAATGGACTGTGCAAAGAAATGGCCAACAGTTACGCTAAACTAAAATCAATTTCTTTATTAAGTTCGTTAGCCTTTGATTCAGAGGAGTTTTGATTTTGTAGAGAAGATCTTCCCAGCAACGGATCCTTTGGGTTTTGTTAATTAGTTGTTTACTATTTCAATAATATTAATAACAATAATACTACTTGAAGTTTCACCCAATAGTTTGTTACTTCTGGAATAGTCAAATAATTTGGTTTATTTAAACGAGTTATTTACTCAATCAATCCACTATAGTAATGATCATGAACAGTATCATGATGATGATGTATTTGTTACCTATTTTAGTACCTTTGAATAGAATTCAAAAAAGGTTTTATGTAATTACAACATGTATGTAACCAACCATGAACATATAAGCTTTATAAACTTCTCAATTTTGATTTTATTAGCTTAAAATTGTAAAATGACCCCACAGCAGTGCAGCACATAGCACTGTTGCATCACACCTCCAGTGTTAGGGGTTCGAATCAGAGTCCTGGTCTTGTGTGTGTGGAGTTTGCATGTTCTCCTCGTGGTGGCATGCGTTTCTTCCGGGGTCTTTGTTTTCTTCCACAGTCCAAAGACGTCAGGGGATTCTAAATTGACAATAGCTGTGTGTGAGTGTGTGAGTAAGTGGTGTGTGCGCCCTGTGGTGGGCTGGTGCCCTGCCCTGGGTGAGTCCCTGCCTCGTGCCCATGGGCCCCGGGATAGGCTCCAGCTACCCACGACCCTAGTGAAGAAACTATATTAAGGTCTGGTAACTTAACCAGGTTTATGGTGCGTGATTAACTTTTTTGAAAAAAATGTAACCTTTGGTGAAATTAATGGTGCATTTCTACTTCTAAATTTTGACCAGCTCAGGGGCATGATAAAATGTGACAGTTGTGTGGAAAGAAAAACTATGCATTACATTACATTACACTACATTCTGAAGTGTACCTGTACCTGTCATAAATCAAAGTCATTATACAAGTCCGCAATGAATTTGCTTATTTTTTGATGCTTACTTGGGTTAAATGCAGAGAAAGAATTTCACACTGTTCACACCCTGTGCTATGTTCACATGTGATTATAAGGGCCACTTTACTTTACTTAAATTACATTTAGACACAGCAAAATGCTCAGAAGTGACTGTAGACCTGTAAGGGTTAAAGAAGAAAACAGAATCAGTCTCACTTAGATAGCTCCCAGCAGATGGTGTAGGGTTTTAAAATAGTGAAACATTAGGGGGCAACTGCATGACCTCACCAAGCACGTCATTTACAGCTTGACCTTTAACCACCAAACTCCTTCTGTACAAGACAGCATTTTTTTTAACTACAAGTTCCTCACTGTGCTCCTGATATGAGGTGTGATTAGACATTAGCAAGTGACAGGCACTTTAAAATAGTCATTTACAAATGAGCCCCCTGATGCAAGTGATACCGGTTCAGAAGTAAATAGATTCTTTCAGCAGATGTGAAAAACTAAAACTAGAAGTTATGGCCATTAAGTCCTAAAATATCAGGTACAAACAGACCAGGGGTAGCTAGGGGCAATTAACACAAAGAAATGGTGTAACTGAAAAACTAACATACATCATGGTATGAAGATAATGTATCTAAATAGCAGTAAGAAGCTACTGTAGCTAATTAACAGTTTGAAGTTAATGTAGCTAATTAACAGTATGGAGCTAATGTGATGATATGAGGCTAATGTAAATAAGCAATGGTATCAAGCTAATGTAGCTAAGTTTTAGTATGCAGCTGATGTAGGTAAATAATAATATGAAGCTAATATAGCTAAGTAATAGTATGAAGCTAATGTAGCTAAGTAATGACAAATTGCTAGGTAATGCTTTGAAGCTATTGTAGCTAATTAATGGTATGAAGCTAATGTTGATAAACAGTGGTATGGAGTTAACATACTTATGAAATGGTATGAAGTTAATTTAGCTAAGCGGCTCGTGGTGTCTAGTGGTTAGGGAGTTGCCCCTGTGATCAGAAGGCTGTGGGTTCGAATTCCAGGACTACTAGTGGCACCACTGAGGTTCCCTTGACAAATGGACACTTTACACAGTGATATGATGCTATCTTCAGATACCGAAAAGGTCCTGGCTCTCTAAATTTGAATCCTGGAAAACTGTATATTCGATTTCAATCCAGAACCATCGCTAGCTCGCTGAAAATGTTGCTGAAAGGTTTCTTAGCACCTCACACACTCTACACTGAGGCTGAAGTTTCAATGGGAAATGCATCACGATGTGAACTGTCCAACCCCCCCAGATGCACTTTATAGCCTGAGTCACTGTAGGCTCCTCAGCATGAGACTGTGAGAATCAGTCCAGTTGTTTTCATGCCTGTGGAAAAAGATCATAAACAGACGTGGCGGAGAAGGTCCCGAAGTCGCAGCTGGAAGGTATTGTGGAAACAGCAACAGAGCCTTAATGGAATCCATCACCGGTGTGCTCCTCTGGTATGAGCGAGCCAGGCTAGACAAACAATACCACTGTGCACCGGGCTCAGCTTAGCAAAATAAATCCAGGGAACTATTGGGTCAAGGAGGCCTGTGGAATGGTGCATACAGGCTTTTAGTGTTTTGTAGGCCACTGTGACCTACTTCAGAGGACGCTGAGCAATGCAAAGCCATGGAAACAAGTGTACATGTCAAAAAGAGACAGCGTGTTCATGCATTAGATGCACTTCATTAATAGCACGTTATCATTGTAACCAATGACGCAGATGCAGCCCTTTTTATATATCAGGTACATCAGACATGTTAGGACCATAACATTGTAGCTGACAATGAATTGGCATATAAATTACTGCAGTGAACACAGCACAAGTCTGAAAGGGCCAAATTAGTGGGATGGCTATCTTGATTTTAGCTTTCCTAACTTTCATAGCTAATACTACACTGTACAGGCATGAAATAACACAGTGTGCACACGTGCACACACACACACACACACACACACACACACTAGGCAGCTGGTGGCTTAGTGGTTAGGGAGTTGCCTCTGGAATCAAAAGGTCATGGGTTTGAATCCCAGGATTGCTAGTGGCACCAATGAGGTACTCATGAGCAAGGCACTGTCCCCACACACTGCTCTCTGGGGCTGTGCTCCTGGCTGCCCGCTGCTTCACTTGGTGAAAGGGTTAAATACAGAGAGGGATTTCATGTTGCTTACATTGTGTGCTGTGGTGACAAATGGACACTTAACACAGCATCACATGAAGATAACAAGAACAAAGCTGTGTACAGAGTTATTATCAGGTAAACAAACCACCTGAACATTTTGTAGTAGGGGTGGGCGATCAAGCAAGAGTATATCACTATAAATGTAAATGTACTTTCACATCTTATAAGTTGGAACCAGTGCTGTTAAGCTTAAAAAAAAAGTATTTATCACACTATGCTGCTGTAAATCGAATTAAACAGAAACAATCATGCTTCTTTTGTAATTACACACGCAGTTGTTCTTTTGTAAGTGCTGACAATACCGACAATACAGTCAAAAAAGCATATAATCATAATATTGGTAAAGATAACATGCCTGTGTGAATGTGTTTCCTTTTTTTTAAGATATGGCTCAAACCAACAAATGTGAGAAAATGCAAAAATCATTTTCTGCTGGTTCTGAGACAATATATTCGTGAAAATCTGATGACTGTGAAAATAACTGTGACTGGCTTAAGCAACAGCACACTAGCAATTATGTAGTAATCATTACAGGCCGATGCTATACAAGATGTGTTATAATTGCACCACGTTCAAAACTACCTAAAGATGGCATTTCTGGATTCATTATGCCTTGCAGAGCACACACCTGGAATGAAACTCAATCAACACAAGTGCTTCAAAATACTGTGCATCTATGCATTTAATCTGAGGAAAATACATTATACACACACTTTTTAATGCAGAACATTCTTATTATGTGATTTAGTTGGAAGAATACCCAGCCAAAGTGTTTTCAAAGGGAAAAAAGAAAAGTCCTTTATCCAACAGGCTGAATAGGCTGTCTGTTGAATGTTACAACCGTTCTCATTCATATGTACTCCAGACGAGGGACATATAAGTTCAAAATCAAAATATATTAAAATATGTATCATATTCCAAGAAGCTGGCAAAGTAATAATGGATTCTCTCATGTCTCATTTTTCTTGCATTAAAGGAAAAGGCACAGACAAAATGTCTATCAAAACAGCATCAACCACCCCACATTACCATGAAAAGACATTTTCCGAAAAGGTAAAGTAATAAAAAGCTGTTTGTTGGTAGACTGGTCGGTTACTGTATTTTATAATGGAACACCTCCAAAAAGCTCAAAATGATCCATCCATGCTCCATCCACAAACACGGTCTTTCATATCAAGTGATGCTGGATGAGCTGTACATATAAAGTGAAGCTGGATGAGTTACAATACTGGCAAAAACTGTGGCAGTGACAAAAAAAAGCACTGTTTTTGTCAAAATATGGACATTTGTATTATTATATTATATAATTAGTTTTAATCGACATTTGTCTTTATGCATGAGAAAGGTAACACTGTCTGGATGGATCAAGTGTTGGTTTTGGTTGTGTTTAGTGTAGCTAATGTTAGAATGTGGGTACATTTGTTGTCATTTACAATCTACCCGCTTTCTATTATTACTTCAGCAGTGTAGTATTTCAGGCTGGAAACGCAATGTTATGTAGCAAGTCTAAACAAATACTGTTGTGATCTGATCTGTAGAAGTTACAGTGCTGGGCAATTTGAAAAGATGTGTCTTTAGTGGGATAAATAACATTATAATACATCTCAACATGCTTTTCTAAGCACATTGTAATTTTACCAGTACTTGAAGAACACTGACCAACTGCTTGTTCCAACACAAACAGAGCCAAATTGGTTTTACAACCAATTGATTTAACAACTATATTAATATATTATTTTTAAATGCAGCTAACTTTCTAACTTATCAGCTGTCAGAAGAAATATATATTTGTGCTATTCTATTATTGCCACACTGCCCACCACTAATTTGCAATCTACCACTACACATGAATAGGATTTTATTCTCTTTTCAACCTCACAGCATAAACAAGCCAACTAGACAAGAAACAAACAACAATCTTAAACCTTTTTATATTAGGAAGCATACGGGAGATAACAAAATGGCAGTAAAATATCACAGTAAAAAAAACTCTGTCCATACAGGTACTGCTAGAGCTCTTTATCTGAAGAAGTGGCAAAGAGTACAGAAGCTTTCTGAGGCAAAATCCCAAATGGCAGTTTTACTTCAGAGGACAGATTATACAGAGGGCTATTGCGGCGTCAGCCTGGCTTTGTTGGCTAGTTTGGGGACGTGGACACTGGGCCTGGCTCCCAGTTAGATTTGTCCTCTGGGAACAAGAGGATCCCTTTAAAACCCGACGGAGACAGTCACTATCTCTCTAATGACACGCTTACACAATAATGGGGTTTTAAAACCACAAAACCAAACTTTAGCACAAAGTTCTTGTCCGGTGGCCGCCTCAGTGTGGCGGAGGAGGAGGAGGAGGATGAGGCATGACACAACATGAAGCCAGAACTCCAGTGAGAAACACCATAATCCCAAAAAAACAGAAAAAAGGAGGACAAACAAAAGGGTTGAGATAAACCAGACCTCAGCACATGGCTACAAGCCTCCCAGCCGTGACTGGCAAATCTGCTTTAGAAAAACAAACGACCTGAAAGTGCCGTAACCATCTGTGAAAACCCACATTTTGGCCCACATGCTCACTAACCAAACTCCAAGCCATGCTGAGGATGTAAAGGTGGGGGGGGCGTGGTGGTGTAGCAAAATATATTCCAACATTTTCATGATACATGATATGTATCACAATATTTACTTTTCCTGAGGTTTGCCAGCAAGTTGGAATGGAAAAAGTGAATCAGAAAAAATAGCAGTATATTTAAAAAGAAAAATTAACAAAAACCAATTCAGCATAATTTAGCACAAATAATATCAACCCACAAACACACACACACACACACACACAAATATAAATCAAAAACAGTTGGTAAAAACATCGCTGACTTCTTCAGCTCAATTCTGCAGTTGCTACCAACTGCTTGTTATTGGTCTAAATCTGCCTTTTTTATGATATGCTGTTCATAGTTCGAAAAGTACTGATAATACCCATGATGCACTCAGAAAAGTGTGTCATGACATCATAACTATAACATATCATCACACTGCCAACCTTTATTCAGAAGGACTTCATCTAGCGGGATCCAGCGGAATATATAGTAGCAATTATTGTGAAGGAATTAAATGCCATGGCAACCACATGGCAAAAATGATAAGATTGAACAGAACCCAGCACGTGAGCAGAGAAAACACACGCCGTCTTGATTACACAATCACATACGACGGGCTGACACCTTTAGAGGCGGATGATTTAAAACACGAGCCTGAAATCAGCCCAGAAATAGAACAGACGAAATGTCTGGAAACTGGAGTGGAGCAGAAATGAAGGGCCCTTTCGTGTCTAGTAGGTCATTCTATTTAACAGGAGCCTCATTGTAAACGTGAACATGTGCAAAATTACTGCACGCCAAAAATGTCCCTGGTTTTGTGAAAACAATGTCTCGTACCTTTTTTCTTCTCTTTCTTGGACGGGGTTTTCACGGGCGCCTGCTCGGCCGGAGGCGTGCTGGTCTCCACCTCTGCAGACATGCTGGTAGGCCGGCTTCACGCAACAGGGCGAACCAAAGCAGCTCTCTCTTCCTTTCCCTCTCTGTAGTGCGCTCACCACAGGCTGACTCAGAAATGAACCATGTTCAGCAATGCATGTCCTGCAGGGAGAGAGAGAGAGAGAGAGAGGATGAGTGAGAGTGTAAGAAGGGAACCTAAAATGTTGACAGTTGCAGAACTAGCAGCATCTATCAGCACAGGGAGTGAGGTTTGTCAGGCACCTATTCTGATCTTTTGATGTACTCTTGGTCTATAATAAATTGTTATTGCCCCAAAATCAGAAAAGCTTATAATGCAAAGGCTTAAAAGCTGACAATAGCATAACACAGTGAAATGAGCCAAGAAATTCGTCTCTAAACGATGATTAAAATGTAACTAAGCAAAAATACATATAACGTATGTGTTATGAACTGATAATATTATTAATTGAAAGGCTAAGAGTCCCTGGGCAAGACTCCTAATAACATTTGGCTGCTTCTGTAACATGATTTACAGATAAAATCGCTCTGGATACGAGTATCAGGCAAATGCATAAATACAGTAAATCCAACTGCAATTCTTCTGGCCAATATTGTGATTTAAATGAAAAATTTTAATTAAATGCAATTATTTTTGAATTAGGTTTCAGACTTTGCCATCAGTGTTGAGAGTAAAGCGTTACGAAAGTAACTAATTACTGTAATGCGTTGCTTTTTGCTGTAACGCGGTAATGTAAGGCATTACAGAAAAACATTTGGTAATATTTTACTCGGTACAAATGTCAGTAAAGCGCATTACAATGCATTTTTAACCCGGAATGAAGTGAGGGTTTTTTTCCATCATACAAATTCACCAAAATCACCACGAGATCAGCAGAGGAGAAACGTCCGAGCAAAATGTTTCACTTCTTGTAGTCAGACAGAGATGAGTGAACCTGCAGCTGATATAATGTCGGATAGTACATTCTCCAGATGTGGTTATTCTACTGTTTTTAACCATAAGCCCAGCTCAGTCAGATACCACATCACCTTCCACTGGCTGTGTAATGAGCTAATGGAGCGTCATGAGCTACATTTAGAGCCAAATCCATATTTCCAGTTATTTTGGTGAGAGTAACTTAAAAGTAATACAATAGTAGTGTAATGCCTTACATTTTAAATACAGTAATATTGTAATGTAACGAATTACTTTGAAATGACAGTAACAAGTAATAAATAATGCATTACAGTTTTGAAGTAACTTGCCCAACACTGTATATGTATAGTCTTAATTATAATTAATTCCCCTTTTTTACCCTCAATTATTGATCTGTCTGAGTGATGCATGAGCCACCACAAAATCAGAAGCATGTCTGAGGTTGTTTTATAATGACTTTATTTATTTTAGGTTAATACAGTTGTCCAGTTTTTACAAATTTCAGGTTGTTAAGGTCACTGGAGAGGCATTTTGCCAGCATTTATGGTCATGAGGGTAGAAAACACATTGTCATTTGTGATGTTTGTCCCTTATCTGTCATTAGCAAGTGCTGGACAGTGAGTTTGCCTATACCAGCATCTCAGTAATGTTATTAATTCAGGACGTAGGGGGATGTGATTGTAAAAGACCTCATTAATGCCATTAATACTGTTTTCCCATTAAGCTTATTGAGTTACTTACGATAAACCCTGGTTTAGAGTTCTGTTTTGCAGGCCACTATATGCTAGTGACACCAAGTAACCTGCATTCTCCTTTATTAGCCTGAGGTTCTTTAGAAATGCCAGTTGAGCACAAGTGCTTTACCTAGGGATCTTGTTAGAGCCAGTTTGTGGCGTGTCGTGTTAATGCCTATGGGAGTAAATAGTGTATGCGCCAGTCCCTGGAGCTCAGCATAATCCCCTCCAACAGCTTCCTGTCAGTAAGATAGCCCTCAAAACAAAGAGTACCATTGATCCTTCCCGATGCCATAGCTCATGCAACCTGTTTTTGGGAAGCACACTCTCCAGCTTCTCATAATTCAGGTGAAACTCTTCAGTATCATTCTATCGCTGTTGGAACGAAACCATGCAAAATAAAAATGGCAGCTTCAACACGTTCTTAAAGTCATCGTGAACCGGTAATGTATTTAAAATGAAACAGTATCAGAAAGTGTCTCTAAGCTACAATAAGTGTTTATTCTCAATGACAGTGGTCGGAAACAGGAGAAATGTAGATTATTGGATATTATACCACTAGTGCCCAGTGACATTTCAGTTTACCTTAATTAAGGTAAAAATAAGTTAATAAAACAATATTTTATTTCAAGCAATCTTGGATTGTTTACATTGGTCTATCCACCATGAACCTTCTCTTATCATCCTTTTCAAATGAGCAAAAAAAGGTACAATTCTAAATAGAATAACAAGGTTTTGAAATGATTGCATGAGTTTGATTCTTTGAAATGATCATATTCTGCTACATGCTTCTGGAAAACTGGGAAATGTGTTATTTTCCAATACTACCAAGAATTTCAAGGAACTTGCATTTTACTGTTTTGGTAAACACACATGACGCATGTGCTGAAAAATTCACAACTGGTGACCTTTCCTGTTTTTTGGAGTTGCTTGGTAAGAGCATGCTTGTGACATTACAATGGAACTGACCTCTAAGGGCTAAAACCAAATGTAGGGGTGGTCTTGGGACACAGAGTGGGGGGTAAAAATGCAGCAGTAACCAAGACTCTTATTTTGCCAAAAAGGTGTAGTTGTAATTGTGCTTTGCTGCAAAAAAATGCAGTACAATTACAAGGAATATTTATGTTTTCATGTAAGCTGTCTTTTCTAAGTAAATGTATTCCGAGTGTAAGCCTCTTCCCTGAGGCCAGTGGCTCTTTTAACAGTCAGCTACTGTTTATTGCGGTGTATCTGGAAAATGAGTGTGACAGTCAAGAGCTCAGGCAAACTAAAGAAGTTGGTCTGATCAGAAGTGCCCTGGTGGTGTAGGGCTCCACACTGCAAACTGAAGGAATGCCAGAATCATCCACCAAAGTATTTAGACCTCCTGCTGGACTACTGCAGGAAGCATTATTGCTGCCATTGTAGTTCTGACCCTGGTACAAGAGCCCAAGTTCTCAAGTATCTTAAGCATCCTTAAGTTCATACAGATAATTTTGATATTTATTCTAAAAAAAAAGTAAGTTCCTTAAAATGTGAAGCCCTTTAGTGTATTCCTAAAGGCCGACTGCTTGAGTGCACCATAAGCGGGTTTGGTATGGACTACTCAAGACTCCTACTACAGAAGGCAGGACTTAAGAATGGAAGAAAAATTGTCTCATTTTTTCCAGAAAAGGGCTTTTCAAGGGTGAAATGTTTGAAAAACGTGACAAAAAAGTCTAATTACTTCTTAAACTGTCTAGGTTTAAAATTAGGGTTAGTTCATACTCACAAGCAGCTTAATTGGAGCAGCTGGTGGCTAGGAAGTGGCCCCTACAATTGAAAAGTTGTGTGTTCGAATCCCAGGACTACCAGTGGCACCATTAAGGGACCCTTGAGCACTGCTCCCTGCGGGCTGCATCACTAGCTACACACTGCTTCACTTGGAGAATGGGTTAAATGCAGAACAATCATTTTATATTTTCACACTGTGTGCTGTGCTGTTGTGTATTCACCTGTGACAATATGGGCCACTGTACTTAATTAACATTTTACAAAATTATGATTGTTTATCCGTCACTAGTTGTGCACAGCGTTGGTCCTGAAGGTCCGATAACCGGCACAGTTAAGATCCCAGCTCAAACACATTTAATTCAACCCATCCATTGTTCAGTTCAGGTTTAGAGTGTTTCGTTGGGGGAACTTAGCTGAACACCAGCCCTTCTAGCACAGGAGTTAAGCATCCCTGATCCACACTTTTCTCCTTCAAGTGAAGTAAAAGCTCTGACAGAACTCAAGAACAGTCTCGGAGTGAGAGCGACGCTGACGAAAAATGGTCAGAATCAGCCAGAGGACTTAAAGATGAAGTTGAAATAGGCGAAACGGAGGAATATTTCTTTCAATTTCATGCTATGCTGATCATCTGGAGAATGTTGCTGTTTTTATTTTATTAATGCAGGTGAGAAAGTTTTAAAGTAATTTATTTGTAACAGCTCACAAACAGCTCAGCTGCAAAATATATGAACATACTGTATGGTAATCTAAACTGTAAAATATCATAAAAAAATTACAGTAACATGTTAAGATCTGTTAGCTTAATGCTTTTCCACTCTTCTTGAAAGGCTTTCCACAAGATTTTGGAGTTTCTGTAAGAATTTGCGCACATTCATGCTGTAGAGCATTTATGAGGTCAGGCACTGATGTTGGATGAGAAGGCCTGGCTCACAATTTCTGTTCCATCTCATCCCAAAGGTGTTGGATGTGTTGAGGTTAGGGCTCTGTGTGGGCTAGTCAACTTCTCTCAACCATATCTTAATGGACCTGGGGCACAGTCATGCTGGAATAGAAAAGAGCCTTCCCCAAAAACTGGGGCCACAAAGCTGGAAGCATAGAGCTGTCCAATATAACTTGGTATGCCATTTAGACTGGCCTTCACTATAAGCAAGGGGTGCAGCCCACACCCTTAAAACCAGGTGTGTCCCAATACTTTTGTCCATACAGTGTAGCAACAGTAACTCACATTGTTAGAATGTGGCCAATTCTGGTGCAGAAGGCGGGGCTTGCCGAAAATGAAGGGAAAATCCAGTGCTTTGGTTTGCCGCGTTTATTTGATTGGTCAGATTGCTCGTCAGTGTGAGCTCCTCGACCGATCAGAAACGCACCTGGGCAGGCGTAGCGCAAGAAGGCGGGTCTAGGCAGAAAACGGGTGGATAAATGAAATAACGCGCTTTCTTTGCTTTTTTGCAGCCCAGTCACTTCCTCCTTAGATGCACAGTGCTCACGGCGTGTCAGCCGCAGAGATGTGACCGTAGGCAGGCGTGACAGGCAGCCTTAACCGGGAGGTTACTGATTAATCCAGGTCCTGGCCAACGAGCCTACATAAGACACGCATGCCGGCCACAGGCGGTCCTAAATCTGGGAGGTAAATGACAAGCTCTCTCATTCAGCATTTCAGCTGGATATCTGCCTTGGATTCGAGGTAGGTCTTTAAAAATGAAAGCTCTTGTTTTCAATTGTACATCGTTTTTATTCACATTTTGGCTTCCTATTCAATTCCTTGTTAGCATTATTTAAAATTCATTGTGGCTTTATTTAATACTCTGCCTGCCACAATAGATTGTACATTGTAATTACTCAGGAAATGTTAACTAGAATTAAAAACAAACAAAAATGCCTTTTTTCATGATCGTCTCTAGTATTCTTATATGTTTCCCTGTTTTTACTTTTGTTATAGGTGTAATATTGATTGAAGGTGATTTTTTGAGTCTGTGTGACCCTAGTGATTCTAATGTATTATAGTTTGTTTTTAGTTAAACGTGTGCCGTGTTTTAAAGCAGAGCAGCCTCAGCCCCGTTTTAATTTACGCTGTTCAGTCTTTGGGCTGTGTTTGATCGGACTACTAAGTAGGGATTTGGTTTCAGTGCTTAGGGGGTCTGTTTTGGGCAGGTTGAAGCTGTAAAACTCCCTTGTATAAGTTACGTTTTATAAAGTGCCTACATTTGCCAGTTAACTCTGGAATAAGGTTCTGGGTGGGGGGTTTCCTCTGGAGAGTTTCTGCCTCATAATTCTAAAAGAGAAAGTTTTGTCTAAATTAGTCAGAATGATTGACTACTGCTGAACCTTTTTTATTCTACAGGAACTGATAAGGTGTCCTTTTTTTATTTCCTCTTGGCAGGTGAAGGCGGGACGAGTCGACCTTACCACACACACACATTTCTGAGGGGTTTGTAATAGTAGCCTGGCTCCACAGACCTTTAAATACATCTCAGAAAGTCGTTTAGCACCACGTGGTGTAAAGTGAGCCACAGGCCAGGCTGACTGGGCAGTGCTGCTTGGGGGACCTTTCAGAGAACACTTGACAGGAATCAAGCCAAAAAATCTTCCTCAGACTGAAAAACTTCAGCAAATACTAATCCGAAGAGGTGGTCTTTTTCTCGAGGTATCACTCTGTGCCTGCGGTGAGGGGGAAACCATCTGTCTGAACTTTACTTCTACTAAACTGCATGGTTGAAATGCACCCTTTTTTCATTCGTTTGTCTTAAATGAAACGACTGTAGTGAATGGGGAACATAATTTGTATGCTGCCCAAGTTCAGGCAGGATCTTAAGCAAGCCCGGAGAGGGGTAATGCACCTGCCTCTTTTGCTCAACCTGTAGTTACGAAGAGTGCCAGGACAGGAGCTGGAGGACCACGAGCTGCTTCTTTCATGGGATAGGTCAACTGTGGAGATCAGGCGAAATCACTCTGGTCAGAAGGAAAGCTGTGAAAGTGCTGTCCAACCTGTTTTTTTTGCCTTCAGTTTCTTTACTCTACACTCTAAACCTCAAGGTTTCCGCATGGTACTCTGGTCGAAAGAGCAAGACAAACTGTCCACCGACATGTCCACCGGGACAGAGAGAATAGAGATGAAGAAGGAGGGAGCGCCGCCGGCCTACCACCACTCCAATGGGTCCGTCCATCCAGTCATCCTGCCCAGCGACCCCGAGGAGAGGCAGCCTAACGCTGGAGAATACGAGCTCACAGAAGTGACCTCCTTCTCGGACCGCCCCGAGCAAGAAAGTGACCGGTCCGAAATGGTGGTTATTGACTGCCGGGCCAATGCGAAGGGGCAGAGGGAAGAGGACGCTCTCCTAGAGAACGCTAGCCAAAGCAACGAAAGTGATGACACAAGTACGGACCAAAGCCCGGTGCCACCGGTTCCACTGAAGGAGACGTCCTTCTCCATCGGACTCCAGGTCGTGTTCCCTTTCCTGCTGGCGGGGTTTGGAACAGTGGCTGCTGGCATGGTTCTCGACATAGTTCAAGTGAGTTGACTTACTCCAATATCCACAGACTCCCCCCTATTAGGCTACAAGTGCCCTGCATGTTATGTCATGAGTTGTAATGCTGTATAAGATGTGTACTTAATCATCGCCCTTTGGTCTGTTTAATAATGTCGCTTAAATTCTACAAACAGAATCTACGAGTCAACTCTAAAGGATAGCAAAGTAACCTTTAGGGTAACTTTTTTGAAAATCTTAGGGCCTTCCGTAGCTTATTTAAAATGAGAAAAGGACCTATACGGATTTCTTAATGGTTAAAATGGTTGGGTATCATTTTTGGTACATTTTTACCATTCTAAGAAGTGAAATGGACTTTGTTTAGAAGTCCATATGGTCGTCTAAACATTGCCAAACGTATGGCTCAGTAGGACTCATTTATTCATTTATTTGTTGCAAATATGTATATAACATGTCAATATACATGATCTAAACTCAAAGTCTACCAATATTGGTGCTTTGTGTGGTCTGTGACATAGCTAACATGTGCCTCTATCAGAAGATGGACAGCTATCAGGTTTCAGGGTGTTTACATAACAGGCTGTGCTATACAAGCTCTTAAAATGTGCTGGGCAATGCGGAAAGCTCTTTCTTGTCTGGAACATGCTGTTTTACAGTGCAGTGTTGTAGTACATCGCAGTACATTACTATAACTCACTTTTTTGAGTTTCTAACACAAATGTCTTGTAACATATTGCACTTCATCACCCTAAAATGTGCATTTGCTATCACTTGGCCCAGTAGAATTCAATGAACTGTGTTTACTTTTTTCAGACATAGAGGTTGAATGTTATGGGGGCAAGTCAGCTATCCAGGGGATATCAGGCAAAGCACGGCTCTCAAGAGCGACTAGGGATGTTAAAAGGCGCAGGGAGAGAAAGAGAAAGAGAGGGATTGCTGTAATTACATGCTTTCTTTTCTTTTGACTCAGAGTGAGCAGCGCTGTATATGCATATTTTATTCTGACTGCATAAAAATAACAGCCACATCCGAGATGACAAGTCACATATTTTCATAAGGTCAGTCCTCTATGACTATAAGCTAAGAGGGATCTGGTTGCACGAGATGGGATGATGAAGAATAATGAAGATGACTAATGCCAAGTAAGTTCTCATATAGAGCCTGAAAGTTTCTAGGACCTTCTAGGACTATTTTGCCTTATGCTGGAGTGTTTTTTGTGTTTCAGTGAAGCAAAAATCAAGACACTCTGTTTGTTTCCAGGCCTCAATGGCAGTGTCTTGTTTGTGGGTTTTACCTGCACTCTGAGCCGAAGGCTGATTGACTTTGCTCACATGCTGGAACTAAAGCACAAGGGAAATGGATTTGTGCACTGCTTGCAGTCCCATCAGATCACAGTCTCAGAAGCAATCAGGCACACACCAGTATTTTGTAAAGTAAACGCTTGCCTCAGAGCCAGCAGACACCAGTGTCTAGAAGCTCAGCATTTCATATCAGTTCAAGCCTGAAACTGATTTAATAAAGGCTACATTTCTACAATAAAGAATACATTTCTTGCTTCTGACGTGGGGGCATGACATGAACTCCCTTTTATATAATTATTTTCCACGTCGTTGCAGGCAATAAGAATGTGAAACCATGATATACAAAACAATAATAATAATTATTCCATATTTGTTTACACTTCCAGTCAAAAGTTTTTGCACACCACATATGCATTTTTTTTCATAAACTACACTGGAAAGTTGTTGAGTGACAATTATAAATGAAAATATTTCAAATAAAACAAGAATGTCTTGTTTTATTTGGAAAGAATGTCTGACATCGGATTAACTGGTTGTCCAGTGATGCAGGGTCAAATTCCTGACTGAATAAAAATATGACATTTTCTGGCTAATAAAGGTACTCAAATGGTGAACATATGTCCCAACACTGTAAATACTTGTGTAAACGTTTAAATGGTGGGTTAAGCTCTTTGAGTTTGTATTTAAGTTTGAGGCAGGGCTGTATGTAGTTCACTGTTTTTGGGCTTATGTTCTTAAATGGGCTTATGGGTTTATACACCTGAACCTCCCACCTCTGTTATGAAACGAAAGAGGCATTGTTCTTTCCCTTCATTGGTTAAATCTTCTTCAAACCAGATGTGCCTACAGTGAAGCATGTCTGATTGAGGAATAATAATTCACAAGTCAGAATTCACACTACAGTCCAGAAAGCAGAGAGCAGTTCATTACCTTATGACTTACTCAAGTAATCTGTGCTACTCAATGAAGTAGTCCAATACATTGCAGTAAATAACTTGGCCTACCAGGTGTATAGTGGCCTGAAACAGTATCTTTTGAATGTAACTGAGAAGGAGTGTGTGTTAGTCATTGTGTATTGTGTTAAATTATGCCAGCTGTTGCTGGTTGGATTCCAGTATATTTATTTGATGTTTGTTTATCAGTTTGTAACTCCTTGAAACATGTATCTAAAATTTTACCCAACCTTTAATTAAAATGTTCTTGATATATTGCTTTAAGGAAATATTTCAGACTTCAGTTGTCACTGATAAAAGATGGTTTTTGTTATGCTCAGACTTTTGTTATGCTCAGACTTGCTTTGACCATTCAATAGGCCATCATTAAGAGAAGCTAAACCTCTCAGACCTCTCTGGTCCGCTGTGAGACAGTGACAGCCCATAGATAGTCTCCTCCCTTGCAGCCTACAATAGCTGGGAAGTTTGTTTGTAAAGTGGCTTGGCGATTTTGAGCCAAGCGGGAGCTGTTTGGGTCCCGACTGCGGGTCAGCCTATTTTTACCAGGCGGAAACCAGACTCAACATAAAGCCCTCACACTAGCCAGTCTCTGCACTCCCACAGGAAGCCATTTTGGGTCTACCACATCCAGGCTGACACCCCTTTCTTACAGGAATCAGTGTAGACAAACAGGCACAGGCAGCTATCGTCTCTAGTAGGTCACAGACACTCTCAAAGCAACCTTCGTCGTTTTTTCCGTAGCTTGGTCCGAAAGTAGGTCTCACTTTGGGGGGGGGCTTTTATTGTCTATTTATACAACAATATTGTTTTTTAGTCCAAACCAGAATGAAAGATTCTGTCCCTCACTTCCTGTGGAAAAAAGAGCAGCCAGTAATCAGGAAGTTTGCCGCCCATGTGTAGAGTCGCAGCTGCTGAAAGAATGAATCAGTCATTGAATCGGACCCAACTAGGTCTTGAGCATTTTTTTTTGTATTGACAAAAATCCTGCCAAGGAAGCACCAAAGTTGTTTGTTTCATATTGCAACATGTGGACTCCTGATTTGAATAAAACAATGCATGAATCAATAAAAACACTTTAAACACATCCAGACCTTGCTTTTAGCATGGGAATAATGTAAAAAAAATCAATTTTCTATGAAGAGGATGAAAAACAGGAAAAACCACAAGGTTTCCGTGTGGTACTCTAGTCGAAAGAGCAAGACAAACTGTCCACCAGGACAGAAAGAATAAATGCAAAAGTGCTGTTGTCACTTACAAACTGCCCCCACTGTATCAATATATTTTATTTTAAAGCCTTTTCTACTGCTTGTTTGCTGTTTATTTGAGTTTAAGAAATCCTGTCAGTCAGTAAGGCACGGTTTCACTAAAACCATTGTTTCACTGTGTGACCATTTAAAATGATGTAGGTAATTATACACAAAATTTGTAAATCATTTTTTTTTATTTTTAGCTTCTATAACTAGGATCAGCCACACCATTTTCTTGTAAGGTATATGCAACCACTAAAATGACCACCCTTACAGTACCGTAAACCAAAATTTTAGTGATTCGGTTAATTGACAGACTTTCACGTGGCAGAATCGAGCCAGACGTAGCAGAGTCACAGTTGTTCAGCACGTCTCGTGGTCCTATGCGTGCACGATGATCAGCAATGCACATTGACCGTGTGACTGCTGGAACCACCTCCTCTGCTGGTGATGCGTCACCGAATTCCTCCGTGACCATATATGCTGAGCTTTAGAGTCTCTGCAATCTGAACCCACAAACCTGCATGCCTCTGCTGCTGTCCATCGAGTTCACAGAAACTCGGGCCTTGTGAAGGCATTGGCCAGGGCTGCCCTGTTCCCTGGAGACAACATCATATATCTCGGAAGCAGTGCAAGAGTAGAGGGGCTTTCAGTCCAAGGAAACTGAAGCCAAAGTGGCAGATAGCCAATTCTCAATTGATGTGGGACTTTTTTTTTTCAAAGTGGCCTCTGTACTGCCAAAGGCTCAGATTATATAAAAAAAAGCATTAAAACACACCCATTGGAAGCAGCCCAGTGTAAAACCTTTAACTAGCACTTCTTGTTGTATTTTTAGGAGGTTTGTTTTTTGTTTACTCCTAAGCGTCTCATTTTAGTCCCGTTAGCTTAGCAGGTTGCACTTTTCTCCTGTCTCTGCACTCTGATGAATCCTCGGCATTGATTTAGTTGTCTAGTGTCAGGCCTGTAATTGCAGCGCGCCAGTGGGACAAGCTCTAAAGATAAGCACTTTCTCCATGTATTGATTTGCTCGGACTGCTGCTGCATTGCATCTCGGGCGCTGGAGCCTACTTGAAAAATAGCCGGCTGCCATTTACCACAGTCATCAACTCTGCGTTTCGTAAGGATAAAGGCTGGAAGAGGTTCAAATGGGCATGAAGAGTGATGGCTCTGATTTTGGATTTGTCAGATATCATTACTGAAACCAGCCTCAGAAAAAGCTTTACTGTCAGTGTACAAATGCAAAGACAGAACCAATATTTCTTCTTTAAAAATGCAAACATTTAAAATGAGCCCCTTTTATATTGAAGGTTTTGCTTAAGATACGCAAGTTGACTTTAATGCTTAACACTGTACTACCCCATAGTAAGAAATACATGGTTAACATCACACATTGGAAATTTGTGCTATTTCTGCCCACATTTGTTACATGATTGGGTCAAATTCATCCTTCATGTCTCCCAGAAGCCCAGCATTTTATTGCTGAAGTTGATGTGTTGGGCACATATTAGTATGAAAAGTGAGTCACACTTTATGGTTATAGTGTCCTCATGCATGTGCACAACCTACACAATATATTGTTATATATGGCAAAATATATTGATGTATTTTCGTATGTGTTTCGTAGATTAGGCAGATATGTGTGTGTGTGTGTATAATAGTGGTACATATTGCATGCTATAGTAAGTTTTAGAGCAATTTATTTTATGATGTATTTTGTTATTATTAATTACTAATTAAAGTCATTATTTTTTTCTTTTACATTCTCTTAGTATGGAAAGTACAGCATCTTCCCTTCACAGTGGCTTGTAGAACATCTAGCAGAGTATCAGATTACAACACTGAATCAATAGCGTTGCAAATGAAGGTCACAGAAAATCTATCCTCCACTTGTACTCAGTGACCCCACCATTCTAAGAAATGATAAAGCTGTATTTGGTTTTGTGGCCTGAGCTAAATGCACTAAACGAACTCTGTTTTTCTCTGCAGCATTGGCAGGTGTTCTCTGAGGTGAGTGAGGTTTTCATTCTGGTGCCTGCTCTTCTGGGCCTCAAGGGGAACCTGGAGATGACGCTGGCCTCTAGACTTTCTACTGCGGTGAGTAAAAATAAAAAATCTTTTAGTTCAGACAGTCCAGTCAAGTTTCTGTATTTCTATCAGAAAACAACTGACAACCTAGTCTCTCACTGAGTGTGCTGACAGTGCCTTATCTTCAAAGACAGATAGCAACAAAGATGTCATTGCTGAAGGTAGCACAAATCGTCTCTGATATGTTGACGCTGGTCAGCAAAAGAACAAAGCAGCATTGCTGACGACTGACTCAACACACACAACAGGATGTAATACAAATTTTATGACTGTTTATGTGGCCTCCTCAGCCTTCTTACTCATGTGTTGATGACTTCACCTTGAGCTTTGGTCAGCCTAAAGGTGTGCCGTGGGAGGTGTGTGTATGTTTTACTTGTGTTTTTACGTGTGTGACCTTCACGATTCTGTTTATGTGAAGGTGTCAGGGTCGTCCCCTATTTGTGGTTTAAAAATCTTATTCTCTTTTGCTGACTTTGGGTTGATTTTTAAAGATTTAAGTAAAAGTGCTGTGACTGAACAACAATGACTAGGAACTAGCAGACCATAAAAACTGTTATCATGGTTGTTTAGGTATGTTCTATGTAGGTCAGCCTAGAATTTCTGACCAAACTTCATCAACGTTTCACTGTGATCAGTTTGTACCGCAGTTTAGTCCAGAGGTTTTCAAACGATTTTTAATCTAAGCCTCAAACAAAGTGCCACTGCCGCCTATCTATTTTCTTTCCCAACCTAGAAACTTGCCAGATTTCTCCAGTTATGACTGACCATATCATGCAAGAGTGATTAGTGATTAGTTGGCATGTACATACAATTAAACAATGTGTACCATCTGCCACTTTTAAACCAATTTTTTACAAAATTAAAAACTTCTGAAGGTTTTATGTGGCCCCCCTGCACCCATGTTGGAGGCCCTTAGGGGCACATGGCCCTCAGTTTGAGAACCACTGCTCTGATCATGCAAGGAACATGTGTATTGCAAGGACACACAGTCATTCACAATAATAAAATAACTTGTTTTTCTGTAACTCTAACTGTAATTGTTGAAATGTGGAGCAACATAGTGGAAACTAGGTGAGGTTTACTATTCAGTACACAAATGACTGTGGTAAACCATATCAGACCTTGGGGGGAAACCAAAACCGTGTTAATGCTGTGAAGCACATGATTGTACCACTTGCCCTAGATATACTTGCTACTTCTCCACATATTCCAAATAGCTCCAGGATTGTGTGTAGACCTGGTGTCTGAGGCAAAAGCAGACATTCCTACAGGCTGTGGCTTCTGAGTTGTCACCACAAGATTACACATATTCTTAACACGTCTTTATAGCAGCCTCTGCACACTTCTTAAATCCTGCAGCCGTCACCGTATCCTGTTTGTAAGGAAAACGTCTGTAGCCAAGTGACTAATTGCAATGAACAGGAGATGTCGGTCTACATTAGAGGTTGAGCTTGAGTGGGAAAAGTAGAAAAATTCTTGACAAAATGGACCACAATGAGTTCACCACAATCACAACAACATCCTTATGATTAGGTATGTGGACAGAAGGCATAAGTGGTTTATTTTCAGGGCCCAATAACACACACTTAGCAGAAAAAAAAACTTCAGTGTTCCTGAAGTCAACAAGAGCATGCAATCTTAAAAAGTGGAGTACGTATATATATTTTTTAATATCTTATACATCCTATTCCCATTTCCTAAAGGAAGGAAGCAATGCAGGACATCCTTGAGAAGACTTGTAGATCAAAATTAGTTTAAGAGTCAAGATGAATGTTATAATTCTATGCATGTAGTGGAATAAATTGTTTGGGATTTGAACAATTATGTATGAAATAAGTATGAAATAATTATGTATGAAATAAGTATGAAATAATTATGTATGAAATAAGCAGTCAGAGACTAACTGGTCAATCCATGCTCCGCTCAATGCATTCTTTCCTAACTTTTGCTAAGGTGTACAATAGCTAAAACCCTGTTCAACCTGTTGAGAAACAATGTGTAAAATTGTTAATTAAAACGAGTTCATTTTAAATGTAAAAATTCATTTGAAATTCATAACCCAATGCAGCGAGCTGCTATTTGCTATTAGACTGGATGGAAGTTTTGGTGTGGGGACATTCTGAGATAGCAGCAATTTCAAAGAATCATATTTGTAGGCAGAGCCTCTGGTCTATATCCGACCTCTTTAGATCTGTTGGCATTGATGAAGAGATTCTCTGTCTATATTCAGATATCTCTGGCTGGATATTTCAAATTGATAAATTGTTACCAGGGCATAACAGACATACAAACCTGGACATGATACAGGGACATTAAAGCACAATATGAGTGGATGAGGATGTTCTCTTCTCATCTCTTCTCATTATCCAGAGCCAGTATGTGTATTGAATCTGATCCTGTGAGCATTGATAGAAGCTTAGACCAAATACTGGCATCATTTAACAATAAAGCAGGACCAAAGAAGTGACAGGAATGACAGATTCCGGTAATAGACTGTGTAAAAACAGTATTTGAAACCTTGTCTGAAACTGTACATTTACTACACAGAGCATACATTGGCTTAACCTTTGCATTTTTTTCTAGTGACTGCTGCTAATTACCAGTAGATTAAGAGCACTGTATATTTCTAAAGCTCTGACTACGTAAAAAGAGCTAATCCCATGATTGGTGTGTGTTAAATTCACCTGACCACTTTCTGCTATTTCTCTTCTTGGAAAACAGCCCATTGTTCAGAGCTAGCAAGGAATGCTGCCTCATCGTTTGACTAGACTACTGTCTTTTCAAATAGGATTTACTAGCAAATGGAGACATATTTAGCTCCTGTGATAGAACGTTTTTGCACACTTGATAACACTTTTATTATGTAATATTTAAGAAATTAATACTTCCCTCAGAAAAGAGAGAGAGACCGTATCTTTTAATTATCCGTCAGAACTCTGTACTGAAGTTTTGACAGTTCACTCTTATTAGAAACTAATTCATTCTCCCACTCCAGAATATTCTAGATATATTTAGCTACTCATGACTCAGGATGTCTCTATCTTATTATCCTACTTAGCCTATCTGCCATCCCTGATCTGCTTAACCTCTACACTGACTGAGGTATTATTCATCCCGACATGTTAATGACTTGAGGGCCTTTCAGTGGGCCAAGCCCCAGTCTTTAGGTTTCTGACCAGGGGTCTACATATCTGGCCTTGCAATGACTCAGTGTCATTAGGATTATGAAATTATTTAGTATATAAAGAAATTATAATACAGTTCAGTACAATTCAGAATTACAGTACTGTGTAAAGGGCACCTGTGAAAATAATATTTAAAAACTGCTTACATGAGCAGTGAGTGAACTACAAATAACATTATACAGTAAAGAGTGATTTGTACAGTATATCAATGTGTTCCTCGTGAAAGTCCCGTATTACTTGTAGTTTCCATCAGAAATCTGGTTTGTCTCAATCAGTCCTTCATTAAATTAAATCAGGAGCTGCTGATGGAATTTCACAAATCTAAACAACGGCTGGAGGAACCGAGGAGGAATCTGGAACTGAACCTGTGTTCTTCTCACGAGCTCACACAATATCAACTACTTTTTACAAACAAAACAAACTCTGATGCTTTTTACTGCTTTCTTGTTTGTTTGTATTTATTCTAATGTTAACTTTGCTGACAGAAAGATATGTTATCACACACTGAGCAAAAATGGCCTTAAACAATTTGCATAGGTGCCTAAGACTTTTGTACAGGACTGTAAATACATACAACCAATACATTATAACAGGTCTTTTTTTCGTGTACTCCACAGTAGTGGAAAATAGGAATATATGAATGATTAAACCAAATGGGGGGATGGGATTTTATATTTGAAAATAGCCCAAGAAATGTATTTTACCGGAACATACTTTATATAATATAAAGCACCACCTTTGGATCGATGCAGTTTTACACCACGCTCCCTGACCCCATGTAGTTTTATCTAAGCAGCAGGTCAGAGCTTGACACTAAACTGAGCTAAAGGTTACGTGACACAGCCAGCAGCCCTGGCAGGACCTCCGTCAGCACAGAGGTTATCGCTGCTGTATGTGGGGGTGTGGGTCGCCTAGAGCAGAGCGCCCTACTCGCTTCTTTATCTCAGCCGCCTGGCTCGACAGTTATCAGGTGCGCTGGGCTGTTTGCCTCAGATCAGCACTAGCCACGGTAGCGGGCGCGCTCTGGCTGGATTTTTCCCTTCATGCTGTGCCTAAGCTCTCGGCGGAAGAGGCACCGTGTTGAAGTGGGGTCACCTCTGTGTGCAGCGTACTGCTGGCACCAGCTCAAAAACTCCTTCCTCCCAAACCCTGGGCCCCGGCACAGACACACACACACACACACATACAAGGAGCCTCACACATATGCACAAGCCGTTCCCCCTCAAAATGGCCTCTCCCGCATTACTTTTCCTTTGTCCAGCTGCCAGGGACATTTGTCATATAGTAGTGTTGCTAATATTCTGTCATTGTAACTTGGCTCACAACAGCCGGGCGATAAAAGAGGCAGCTAGCTGTTTCATTGGTGTCCCACTGTGACCAATCAAGAGAAAAGAACGGAAAGCTCATTAAGTCCAACTTTGCTTCACTGCAGTAAGCTAAGCCTGACCTGCGACGATCTGATTTGCTTAGACGTTCGCGTACAAGCCTAAAATATGTAATTTGGGGTTTTTTTTGTTTTGTTTTTTTCTTCTCACTGTGGAAAAGGGAAGGGCTTTGCAGGAAGTGCCGAAGTACTACTACTCCTTTGAAAGATAATGAAAGACTGCACAGTGAGCTGGGCTCAATGGCTGAGAGAGGCCGCTGTGCTCTCTGGCTTGCTGTCAGCTCCTGGGAAATGTATTCTTCTCTCGTCCTCAGCCTATTGTCCTCCCTCTCCAGTTTGGCAAAAAGCTGTGGCTCCACTATACTTCTCTGAGAGGCCACTGACCAGTGTAAAGTACTCTGCTTTAGGTTTTTGGGCACTTAACTGCAGAGTGTAATTTAGCATATGTTACGGCTGGCCTGGATAATACCTCCCAAAATGCTTTTTTCATGGGACGGTTGAAGGAACAAATATGTCTGAAATCACTCGTGTGGGAATACTTTAAAGTTGTGCTCAGTGCACTGTAAGAAGTATGAAGACAAAATTGACGAACGCCAAACATCTCGAATATGTCAGTATAGTGATCCTTATTTGAGTAACTGGTCCGGGCGACACTAAACCAAGAACCTCAGAGCCTCAAACCTGTTCTGCCATTTGATGAGAAAGACACCTAAACAACTGAAATGAACTAAAAGTGATGGTGACAAATAAAAAAAGAATTTATAACACCTTTAACGTCTGTGGATTCTATAAGTCCACATGGTGTGTGAGCAACTTGGCTTCACCTGACTGTTAATGCATTGTTACCAGAGATATAAGAGTTTTCAGAACACATTAAGTGTGAATACATTAAGTGTGAAGTTCACTTCACAGAGTGGCCAGAAGAAACCCAGAAACAATGGAATAATTACAATTCAAAATTTGAAATCAGTTATCATATTATTAACCACTGTTACTTTATTCAGTTTTAACTGATGCACTGTAGATTGAAATATTATTAGTTAGTATTTTCAGTAAGATGTTAGTATTTTGAGAAAAGCAAAAGTTATTAAATGATGCAATTTGATCATTTTTAATGTTATACAGCTGATTTGCTAGTCTTATCATTATAGTATTATTTACAGCTCTCTACTAATTCAATTTTACTTCATGTCCAAATAAATCTCGATTTCTTTTTTGTTTTCACTTTCCAATAACATCTGGAAACGGCAGCTGCTCTTTGCATTTTGTGAATGTTTGATGACAAATGGAGCAATAGAAATGCTCCCAATTTACTTGGAATGAAATGTACATTATCTTACATTATACATTTGAAATATTTGTCTTCTCCTATAAACTGACCATTTGGCAGATACATGTGTTATTTTTAGAGCAAATATTTGAACGTATATGGTATAATCATGAATGGCATGTATTTTCTATAATGCAATGTATGTATTTCTGCAAACTAGTCCAATGGTGAGTCCCACTGGGGGGTCAGAGACACTCAACATTAGCATCTTTAGTGAGAGAGATGAGATAAGTGGGGTCGGCAGCAGGCAGAAGATGCATGTGTCCTGTGGCTCAAACCCCCTTTTGTCCCAGGAACTGACCACTGTTTGTTCTAGAAAAGCCTTGGGCCGACAGCACCCGAAACACTACATATTCTCATTGTCAGAACACTAGGTAGATATTCAGCTCATGGCTTCTAAAACCATTGTACATCCTTAATATCTGTCGATATCGTCCATGCTGATCTGAGATCAGTTTGTGTTTCAGTTATAATGGGTATTATAATTTAAATGATACAGCATTGGGACTTGCGCAAAGTGTTACCATGAAATTTAAGAGCCTTCTGTATTCATGCTATATGACATGACAAGTCTTAAATTGGCTTCCTGTGTTCTGTCTCTCCTCTCACCCCAGGCTAATATTGGACAGATGGACACTGCCAAGGAGATGTGGAAAATGATCATGGGAAACCTTGCTCTAATTCAGGTAAGAAACACTACAAAAAGTGTAGCTCCTGATTATATAATGTCCACCGTTCTTAGTGTAATTGACTTAACAAGGCTGCGTTCCCTGGCTCCTCATCAGCGAAAGCAAAGTAAACTTCAGATTATGTAATGTTTGAACAGTCTTTCTTTTTTTTCCTGGAAATGATCCAAAAACCCAATTTTCTACAGCTTTGCACAATATCGATCACAGCCAAAGGTACGGGGTAAAATCATCAGTTCTCAATCCTACAAAGGTCACATTCTGCCCATTCCTAGCAAGAATGATGTGATTAAATCTGTAGAAGGTTCAAAATGTCATTGTGTGAAGTTGACATCATGTGAACAGCTGCATTTTGGAAGCTTGGTTGGTGTTTTAGAGACAAAGAGAGAGAGAGATGCAATTAAAGGTCTATGAGTTTATGGGGACACTGCTGTTCATGTCTCAGGTTCAGGCCACAGTGGTTGGCTTCCTGGCCTCAATCGCTGCAGTCATTTTTGGCTGGATTCCAGAGGGCAAGATCAAGATGGACCATGCAGTTCTGCTCTGTGCCAGCAGTGTAGCCACAGCCTTCATAGCCTCCTTGCTGCTAGGTGAGAATCCTGAGATTTTTCTGTTTAATACTATATGAAAATGCCCTTTAATGTAAAGTGTTTTTTCAATTTACAGGAAGGAGAAGATGTGTTGATTTGTAATCATGCAGTACCCATTATTCAAGCCTGCTGATATGGAGCTGTTAAGGATTTTCATTCCCAGAATAAGATTTGGTCTGAATTCCAGTAATGGGAAAATGCATGTCTGAGTGGCATTCCAACGCTAAAGTGGAAATGTGCTATAAATATTCACTCCAAACAGGAGATATCAGAAGCCCCAAATGGCCTCGCTCTTATTGTGTATGAGTGACACAATCTCCTGTATGAGTTTTAACACCTCATCACCATCACAGCCAGTTTGTCCTTCTCTGTTCCAAAACAGGGCTTATCATGATCGGGGTGATTGTCGCTTCCAGAAAGGTTGGCATCAACCCAGACAACGTGGCCACCCCCATAGCTGCCAGCCTTGGAGACCTGATTACTCTGGCCCTGCTGGCTGGCATCAGCACAGGACTCTTCCAGGAGCTGGGTGAGTGAAGCCCTCTGGGGCATTGCGGCAATCTGCTGGTTATGCAGTTCAGCATCCAGGTGGCAAGTGTGTGTTATATAAGCAAAATGATGAGATTTTCAGACCATCCTTGTTATTCTAGTGAGTTTGGGAAGTCTAGTTAAAACCGTACCTTGAGAAAAGATTATGCGAGAAATGTTGTGACACTGCATTGTTTTTGATGAAGTTACAGGTAATTAGTGGGGCGTCTTCTCAAGAGTATAATCCCAAACATTTATTTTGCCTGTGCCCACTAATGTGACTTTGGCCTAAAAAGAGGCACCTACTCTTAAGCAAGAGATACTCATTTTGATTGGTATAAAAATGTGCAAGAATGAAATCCATTGTTAGTTTAATTGTTAGTTTGATTGTAGTGTCTGTGGCCACACCTTTTAATGTGCAGTGTTGCAGTTCTGTGATACCATAGTTTTGAGGAAGCACATGGAAATTAAACGAAAAGTAAATGAGAGTCTGTGCCTTTTTCTAAGAGATCAAATCAGTGATGATGAGGATAAATTGTCAAGATGTACACATAAGGCTTGAAAGGAAGCAAACAAACTTGTTGCTCAGTGCGGGCTGCCTGATGTCCAAGTCCAAGAATGTGGGTGCTAAATTACAGCCAAAAGAATTTTTACCAGAATGTCTCTGTGACTTTTCCGTCTGTTCTGCCCGCTGGGTTTCGTAACTGTCAGATCTGGCGGCATAATTAAAGTGTTTGTGTGTTATTGCTTATGCCAGGTGCTGCTTCTCATGCACTATAAATGAATGAATCTGTCTAAATGAAGAGAAGTGTTTGGAAACTGAATTCAAGAACATTGTGTTGATCTGAGTTTCTGCTTTTGGCTTTTGGACAGATCAGAACAAATATGCCAACCCGCTGGTTTGTGTCTTTTTCATCGCCCTGACACCCGTCTGGATCTTGATTGCCCGACGCATCCCATCCACTCGAGAAGTGCTCTACTCAGGGTGGGAGCCTGTTATCATTGCCATGGCAATCAGCAGGTACAGTAGGAAGACGTCTGCAGACTTCAGTTGTTGCTTGACCATCTTAACCCATTCCAAAGTGCATTTCTAGTATCTGAATAAAAACTTTTTTTACAGCGTTGGGGGACTCATCCTGGATAAAACTGTGTCCGATCCCAACTTTGCTGGAATGGCAGTTTTCACACCAGTCATTAATGGTGAGTTCCAAAGAGTATAATCTGTTTTAGGCTTGTTCTATTAAGGAATAGCAATCATTATTCCCCATGTAAGGAATCTGATTTATTGTGAAGGAAACAAATATTATGAAGAAGCAATTTTACTTGATTTTGTTTTCAACATTAAAAGGCTAATTCTACTAACAGCACCACCATCACTGCATATTAAAGAGGTTTATGTAGAAACTTTTTACTGTGATACCCTCAACTGGTTTTTCTATATGTTGCCCTGCTGTAGGTGTGGCTGGCAACCTGGTGGCAGTTCAAGCCAGCAGGATCTCCACATACCTGCACATGAATGGGCTGCCCATACCTGAGCCCAACCCTACTCCACAAAAATGCCCCACCCCCTGCAGCACATTCTTCGGCTCAGGTAAAACAAACCAACTTTAATAAGGGAAATGATCAAAGGAAGCCTAACAAAAACAGCTTGTCACAAATCTTTATCTTACCCTGAAAGTTTTATGTGATTCGCCCTACAGGAGTAAATTCTCGTTCAGCACGCGTGCTCTTCTTCCTGGTGGCTCCTGGTCACCTGGTCTTCCTGTACACCATCAGTTTCATGAGGGCTGGACACACTTCTCTCACTTACATCTTCATTGCTTTCTATTTAGCTGCTGCATTACTCCAGGTAAAGTCACCCAAGTCACCCCAGTCACATCAGTTACAGGCCTGTGCAGGTCTGTAAATTAGTTAAGTTTAACACATTGTAAAAACTCCAAAACAATAAAACTTATTATTATGTGCCATAACTGCTACACCTGCCAGGTTTTCCGGTATGTAAAATGAAGCAAATAGACAGTAACAGTAAAATGTCTAGAACTGTGTTCTCTATTGTGGACAGTGATGATGTCAGAGTGACCTGACTCTCACAGGGATTGTGTTGCGGAAATACATCGCATTAGAGAAGCATTAGGGTCAAACACTTTGTTTTAGTGACTAGACATACCACACTGCAGTGTGTAAAATCATCACCACAGAAGTTGAGAGAATGAGTAAGATTTTTAGCGTTTTGTAAACTTTTCACCTTTACGTCACAAGATCTTGCCACAGACGTATCGTGTGAAATTGCAATGTATCAGTTGCAGTGCCCCCATGGAAGAAATTTCGCTAAATTTGGCATGCACTCAAAGAATGTGGTAGTCATATGGGGTGCGAAATTTCTTTAAACCTTTACAACCTCATAAGATATTGGCGCAGGCGTGTATTGACTGCTGAATTTTGATTGGCCATTGGCAGCCATTGGAAGAGTCAAATGTAACTTTAGATGTGAGTGAACATACCTCGCTTCAGAATTTAATTTCAGCTGTTTTTGAGATTGAAATTGAAATGTGTCAGTTGTAGCGGCTCTATGGATGAAATTTCACATGGTATGTGTGCTTTCAAAGAATGTAGTAATGAAGCAGTCTGTCAACGTTTGTCAAGGTTAATCCATAAGATATTTACTACTGAAAGGCTAGATTTTTGCATTGTGCTAAATCTAGTGGTGCTACTCCACAAATGAATAGAATCTAGTGATTGCCTAACAGAACTTTGTGTGTACCTCACTTCATGGGGCGCTAGTGTGAAGGGATACACCCAGCTAGCGACACAAACCTCTTATTATGTATCAGCAATATGGGGCTAAATTATGTGCTATGTGGATGGGTGAGGTATATGACATTGTTGACCAGAAATCAATGAAAAAAGGAAGAAATAAAAAATATTATATTATATTATTTTTTTCATGAAGCAATTCCTGCCAGCAGACTGACTAGAAATTATAGCACATTATGTAAAGCTGGTGCAGCTACAGTGTTTTGCTAATGGTTACTATTGTCTCTATAGTGGAACTATTGTTTTCTGGTGTTGGCTGCCTGCTTGTGGGTCCAAGAATGTGGGTAATAAATCACACCCCAAAGAATGCTGACCAAAATATCTCTGAGATTTCTGTTGCTGCCCACCAGGTTTCGTAACTATCCAATTTGCGGTTGTAATTAACGGGTTGTCTTTTTATGTGTCTGGGGTAATCTCTCGACTCAGGTGATGCTTATGAACACTGTACAAAATAAAATTAAAAGCTGCCTTGGTGCCCTTCTCAGGTGATGATCCTGTTGTACCTGGCTGACTGGATGGTGGCGTGGATGTGGAAGCGAGGGATGGACCCAGATAACTTTTCTATCCCCTACCTGACCGCCCTGGGTGACCTGCTGGGGACCGGCTTCCTGGCTCTGTGCTTCCACATCCTCTGGCTGATTGGAGACCGAGACAAGGATGTGGGTGACTGAACCTTTACCCAGTCAGCTGCGGATCTCGTGCCTCCTCTCTCCAACCAAGACAAGTTTTTATTTATAGTACCGTGTAGAGTAATGATACCTACATTATTATGGCTACAATAGCCTCTATGATTATAATGATGACTTATAATACTATTGCCATAGTATTGGTATGTAATAATTATTACATTATTGCTTATCTTCTTGTGGGAGAGCAGGAATCTTCATTATTTTTCAATGGGGATGTTCAGCCCCTTTTATAGTCACTCACGTTGAAAGCAAAAAAATTAAAGATTGACTTGAAATTTTCACAAGCAACAAAAAAGCAGACACAGAATGCTCAATCACCAAGTGCTCTATGTTTAGTGATATAAGTGATAAACGTTAAGCCCTTTTCGAGAACTGGTGTTGAACATGTGTTCTGGTCGGACACAGCTCAAATTGTCTTGAAAGGAAGCAATTAAAGGAAGTTTCCGGACCACGACAAAGATAACTTTAGATAATTTTGATTGTTTCTTGGCCAAGCAATGCAGGTTAGTGACAAGCAAACCAAAATAAGCCAAGAAAAACCATGCAGGTCATTGCAGTTGTAAGTCCTAAATACTGGACCTGAACATGGATGTTTCTCAACAGATATGAAATGATGATGTATGAGTGATACAGTAACCATGATGCCCATGATTTATTTCAGCTACGCTTTCAGGTTCAGGTTTCTAAGAGCAGAGGAAAACAGTAAACAAGTACATGTTGTGTTCCGTTGTTTTTCACGCAAATCCGTTAAGTTTTCAGATCGTGCAATGTGGTGAATGGGATTCTTTAGTTGTTTACTTCGTTGGCGAAACACAGATAAAACGACAGGCTTTGCCTGCACTACGTATGCTGCGTTTACACGACTTTCACGAGTTTTCCGATCACTCGAGAGCATGTAAATCAGAGCATTTTGCTTAATGAGACACTCTCTATGATACTTTTGTAACAAGAATGAAAAGATCCAAACAATTGTGCTAAGAAGCTTAATGTCAAAAGGGCTATTTTTGACGTTTGTAACGCCGCAACACAGCATGGAATGTGCTTTATGAAAAGAGCAGGTCTAATGGTTACGCCCAAAAATGATTTGGTGTCATGAATGACTGGAATGGGCTAGAAGAGATCAGAAGACGTTTTACAGGAAAAAAAAAAACTATATGAACGCCACAAAAAACTTGAAATTGCTAATGGCTTGCTTAAAAAAAAAACAACAAAAAAAAAAGCTTGTTTAAAAATACAAAAATATATAATCCTTACCTCGGTACTAGACTTTAGAAAAGTAAACCCTTTAACTTGTTTTAATCACTGGTAAATACTTGTAAATGCACACAGTCTGAGTCAAATATGACTCGAATTAGAGGCTGAATGTGCTTGGTGTCCCACCTTAGGTTGCTGTAGCATAAAGTCCGTCTTCTTTTATGTTCTACAATGGGGCCAGCAAAATGGATTGTGCAGGGCACATAACATTTAAAAATATTTACATAAAATTCCCTATTTTTCCTTCACTTTGTTCCTTATCTTCCCCATTAGCCAAGCTTGGGATACTGTCGATTTTAGGTCCTTTTCTTTATTTTGTCTCCGGCATTGACTCATCCACCTCTGCTGTCTTCGCTGACTGTGGCCGCCACAATGTCCAAACAGTCTACTGTGCAAAGCATACTGTAATAATACCATGTGCCACAAGAATCCCTGTGTACTACTTATGTGTTGTATATAACATGCATGTGCGCAATACGCATATATACAATATGCCACTATGATGCATTCAACCATCCTGAACTTGTCTTACTGTGCAACCTGCACAACTGGCATCTTAAAAAAGCGAGTTGTGCCGCCATCGTCCCGTTACAGCCCGTCGGTTGTGAATACTTCTTCAGGGGATGGGATACTCTGTTTATTTATTTCTAGAGATGCATACAAAGCAAATTGTATATAATATATTTATTCTATAAATATGCTGAAGTTGTTTATTTTTCATTTTATTCAGTGTCTCAGTTTCACATTGCTTTTTTTTGCATTGGGCCAGTAGAGGTATTTAGTTTTTTGTTTGTTTGTTTGTTTGTTTGTTTTTTAATTAACAAACATATCAGATGTTGGTGCCTAATACCCTACAAAACCTCACACTCAAGCTGGTTCAGTAGTAAACTGAACATAGTATGCCTTAACAACAGCACCGCTCAACACCAAGTAGACCCCCCCTTTCTTCCTTTTTTTTATTCAGCAAGTTGTTTTTAATATATTGATTCGATTTACACATGAAACAAGAAAGTAGCAAAACTGAGCTGCTTTGCTATAAGCAGAAGTGGTTAATAATCATCAGTGCCTGATCCTGGGTAGAAAGAGCAGAAACGACAGCGATGGCTGTTAGACTGTGAATCAGACCAGAATGAGCCCACTGAAGCTCCTTATGAGCTCAGATATTATTTCCTTGTACCTTTAAATAGTTTTTTTGGAAGAATAATGTGTACTCATTTTTACATCTTGGATTATCTATTCTCAGAAGAAGGGAAAAAACTAAATTAGATTCTTTTCCAATTTTTTTCTTCCAGGATGACTTTTCTTCTAAGGCCAAAACTGCAAAAAGAAACTACATTAGGACTTTACATACCATTTCTCACGGTGGTAAAACCTCTCCCCAAGGTCTGGCTGACACTTACTAGTTTATAAATGAGTCTTTTCCTGTCATACTGCTTCTTTCTACCCTCCACCTGCTCCACTCTGCTGCTTAAGAGGGGACCCAACAGAGGTACTTGTAAAATCGCTGGAAATAAAGGAATATATTATTTCGTATCATGTCTGTGTGGCTGTCTTTCCTTTTCTTACTGAGAGTTCACCCCCCTGGGGAGCTTGTTGTGTACAGTTACAGTTACAGCATTTGGCAGATGCTCTTATCCAAAACGATGTACTTCAGTGCTTGAGTAGTCCACATCTGTTCTTCATACCTGCTAAGCTAGACTCAAATCAACATCTGCCTTTAACCAAGTTACTGCCAGCTAAGTTGCACATGTTAGCAAACCCTGTCAAAAGAAAAGAAAAAGTCAGAGGTTAATACAAATTCTGCAAAAAACATGGACGAGTGAAGAGGTTTTTTTTTCATCTAAACATTTGTGTCATTTAGCAGACGCTCTTATCCAGAGCGACGTACATCAGTGCTCAAGTAGTCCATATCTGTTCTTCAGACCTGAAAAGCTAAACTTTAACCAACACCTGCTTTTTACCAAGTTACTGCCAGCTAAGTTACACATCTTAACAAATCCTGTCAAAAGAAAAGTCAGACGTTAAAGTATAAGTAAGGAAAACATGAAGTTCATGAAAAAACATGAAAAATTAAATTATTAAAGAATTTAGTAAGCATTTGGTAGCACATTCATAAAAAAAATGCACGCGATAAAGTGTGAGGACTAGTTAGTCTTCTAGGTGCTCTTTGAAGAGGTGGATCTTCAAAGTAGTGTACTGTTAATTTTCACGCAAATCCGTTTTCAGATCGTGCAATGTGGTGAATGGGATTCTTTAGTTGTTTGATGGCGAAAGACAGATCAAATTGCACTTTTTCTTAACCACGTATGCTGCATTTACACGACTTTTACAAGTTTTCCGATTACTTGAGAGCATGTAAATCAGTATGTAAAAACATTTTGCTTAATAAGACACTCTCTATGATACTTAATAAGACACTCTCTATGATACTTTTGTAACAAGAATGAAAAGTTCCAAATAATTGTGCTAAGAAGCTCAATGTCAAAAGAGCTATTTTTGATGTTTGTAACACTGCAAAAAAAGCGTGGAATGTGCTTTCTGAAAAGCAGGTCTAAAAGTTAGGCCCAAATATGATTTGGTGCCATGAATGACTGGATTATGCACTTCTCCTTTTGTGTTCTTTAGGCTAAAGGTTTTACAAAAAAATGATATGTCACATTGCTGTTAATGAGGGGACCCAATGATACAAATGCGTGATCATCCTTCTTCCAGGATGACTTTTCTTCCAAGGCCAAAACTGCAAAAAGAAACTACACTAGGACTTTACATACCATTTCTCACGGTGGTTATAGAGTTCCTGTTCAGGTTCTCACTGAGGTCTGATACATAAATGAGTTGTCTTTTCCTGTCATACTGCTTCTTTCTACCCTCCACTTGCTCCACTCTTTTACTTAAGAGGGGACGCAACCAAGGTACTTGTAAAATCGCTGGAAATAAAGAAATATATTATTTCGTATCATGTCTGTGCGGCTGTCTTTAATTTTCCTGCTTAGGGTTCACCCCCCTGCGGAGCTTTGTTGGAAGGTAACTCGAGGTTAAGTGAAAACATTTGATTTTCTAAGCTTGTTCTTAAGCTGCACAGTGGAAATGAGAGCAGCTTCCACATAAAGGGGCCAACTGACGTCAGTCTCCCCAGAGTTCCTGGGTTGTGTTACGATCTAGATGAACACATCAGAGAATTATCTAGAAACACTGCTCTAGCTTCATGGAGGTATTACAGCAGACATTAGGAGGATATAAAGCCTTAATCCAAGTCACAACTATGCAAATATGTATCACTATGTACCACTGAGTGCACTAAGATTCAAAATGATGAGGACTGTAACAAACAACAGGAGATAAGCTCTGTATTTGTGGCACAAAATCAGGGTCGGGCTTCATAGATAGAATCACATGACTGAAGACAACAGTGAAATACAGACATATGATTAGCAATGATTTATTAAATTACATATTAAAGTATGTGTACTTTAAAAAGGATAAAACTTATGATGAACTCGAACAGAGATTATGAGCCAGGCCTTCTCGTCCAACATCAGTGTCTGACCTCATAAATACTCTACAGAATGAATGGGTACACATTCCCACAGAAACTCCAAAATCTTGTGGAAAGCCTTCCAAGAAGAGTGGATCTGTCATAGCTGCAAAGAGGGGACCGACTCCATATTTAAGGCAATGTCATTAAAGTCCCTGTTTGTGAAATGGTTAGGCATCCCAATACTTTTGTCCATATAGTGTATTTTTTGTTTGTTTATTGTATGTATGTGGTGTTAGAACAAGTCAAAGGATCACTGTTATCTTGCTTCTCAGGTATTTTTACACTGCAAAAACTCCTGATCTAACCAAGATTTGCAATCTTATTTTTAGCCTAAAAAGTCTTCTTTATCTTATTTTGAGAATAATATACTATATAAGAGCAGATTTGT
>JBBPCY010000136.1:11528811-11587293 GCA_037974405.1 Brachyalestes nurse
TGTGCACTGGCCACTAGTGCTGAGCTCTGCGCGCACACCTGCAAGAAAGCAGGGCTGCCAACTCTCACGCAATGAGCATGAGACACACGCATCTCGCATCTAGACTGCCCATTGTGCACACTCCTCAACAGTCCTCAGCAAATGAAGAAGCAGCACCCCCCCCACCCCCCCCGCTAAACGCTCGGCCACACGGAAAAGTTGGCAGCCCTGAGAAAGTGTCCCGCATTTGGGGTTGAAAAAGTTGCCAACCCTAGAGCCGTGCTACTTTGGTAACAGATGCTGAACCGCCTTCATATGGTCAAAGCTACCACTTGCTGTCGTTGAAACACAATGGACGTTTAATGATTCCTTCAGAGAGAACAGCCAAGGTGGTTAAAGTAGATGAGCGTGTTATCCAGCAGTCAACATCAGGGCAAGCAGTCACTGTATCTCTGATCAGTTTGTCTGGGCCACAGTTTGGAGTTGACAACCATAATTTTATGCTCTTGTCTTTAGTTGTGACTGTCTTTCACGAACGAAGGCTGTACCACATTGATAGACAGAACAGTCTTAAATTACAGAGTGGCATCACATGGAATAAGCTGTGTACGACAGTTCTGTTTCAAGGAGTTTAAATCCAGTCCTGTATATATTATTTCTTAAGCCCATGTGTATGCAATAAAATGTTTGCATTTTTTTGTCACGAATGTGTATACTCACAGTATGGCCATGCGCTGCCATATCGTGTGAACTGGGAACACAGAATGCGGCATGTACCCTATATGTCTATGCGTTTGAGAGCCAAAAGAGCTGGATCTTCTTAGTGATCTGATCCAAATGATCAGACTCATTAAAAAGAGCCAAAATTCCCATAACTAATTACGTGATAGTGTAGTAGAAACAGCAGACTCGGGTTGAGATGTCACTTTTCTTGTACTTTTATGTTCATTTCTCTTGGTTGTGAGAGACAGTCGCCATGGGTGACTGAAGTGAAAAACCTAGTCGGAAAATAAAAAATCTAGTTGTATTGGTGACCATTTTAGTCGCTATCTGGAGCCCTGTACTAGTTAGTCTAGTAAAGAGCTTACAGAGCCAAGTCCTATAATAAGCAGTACTTGCTCATACATGCCGGTGCATCAAAACATAAAAAGTTTAAATCTGAAAAAGATATACAAGCCATCTTTCCATCAAGTAAAGAATTCTTAAAATGTACGATAAAGCGCCTCAAACATAAAACATAAAATGCTTCATTCTAAATGTGCGCAAGATGATAAATTTTCAGAATTTGCACACCTTTGACAGCAATTTCACACCTTATAAAGCATTTGAAATTGATTATAGAAAAACAAGCATAAACTAGCTGGTGAATGCTAGCTCTAAACGTTTCTACCATGCACATCATTACCTAATGGTTTTAGCGCAGTTGTTTCAAGTTAAACTCAAAGAGTTTAAAAAACCAGTTTAAACTCACCTTTCAAAAAAATCAAATATGACCTGCATATCTGAACCCTCTGCCTCAAGTTTCTCATCCCACAGACCTGCTTTTCGTGTTCTGTCATCTGTTAAACAGAGACAATCTTTGCAATTGAGCATGCAGGTGGAGTCATAGGTAAGAAAAATAAACTATTAGTCTAAGCTTATGATTAGTAGGTATGTTATTTTAACATTTCATCTTACCTAAAGAACATTAAATTAATTCATACATCGTAGTGGAATATCTGTGTGGTCCCCTCTTTACTTTTAATGCCATTGGCAATGGCAAATTAAAAAAGCAATTTTTCTGCCAGAATAGGTTGAAGGTGTCCTATTTTTAAACAAATGCTTATAGGATTCTTAAAATGGTCCATAAAATCAAATTTGCAGTTTTCCACTAACCCAAAAACAACTGGGCGGCCACTACAGGTTCAGTGTCTGGAGCCTTCCATCACCATTCATATTTTATGATGCTTGAAACTTGTGAGAGTGGTTTGATGTGAAATGCATCATTCTGAAGAAACTTACAGTCTAAGTTGTTCACAGAAGTGATGACAAAAAGTGAAAAGCAGCCTGATGCCTAAATTGTACTTTTAAAATAAATGAATGACAGAGGGGTATACGCAGAACCAGTTTCTGTAATAGCTTAGATTTTTCACAACTAATTCAACATGATCATTTTAGGTATCAAATATAATGGCTATACTGGCGTTTAGAACCCCTGGTTCCTATCAACCACCTTTGAAATTAAATATAAGAGTATGTTTCTCTACCTCAAATCACTCTGAATGATATTGTTTTTATATGTGACTAAATTAAGTTTCTGTGAAATTCCACTTTAATAAAACCTCAACCCCTGGCTAGATAAGTCCCATTTATTGTTATACATCATAAATAATACTTTATTATTGTAGGATTATAATTAGTGTAATTATAGTTACATCCAACAAACATCATTAAAACTGTGATAAATGTTACTGCACTGTCACAGCATTTCAATTAATGCAATTATTTGTTAGACCTTCATTTACATGGAGAATCAAGACAAAAGCGTTCTGATTATGCCCTTTAGATCTTCTGACATCCTACTATTATGCAGTGACTGAAGTCACAAAGCTGCTCTGCTTAATGAATTAAACAGTTTGGATCTATTCTCTCACATAAAGGCTTTTGTCCTAATAATTTGAGATGAATGATCAGGCCTGTATTAACAGTGGAACATGTGTTAATCACCTTTGATTCTCATGACTCCCCGCCATGACAAGTGAGTGCAACTTTGCATCACGTTATTTGCCTGGGACATCACATGAGGTGACATCATAGTCCAGCAACAGATGAGTTACTGTGAGGCCAGAGGACTTATCTGTACACCACGTGCTTTATCAGGCAGTGAGTAATATGATAGGAGTCAAAGTGTTACAGGATGTCAACTCAGACCCCTTTCTTGCAATAGCAAACATAAATAAATTCAATACAAACAGTTTTAATAAAATCTCATATAAATTAACCCCATAGATAAAATCAATACAAAGCAATTTCGTAAAATCATTGGCAAGAGTCACGAGTGAGATGTTTATAACACAGATTTCTGCAGTTATTTGGAGCATATAGAGTCCGGCACAGAGGTTTCGAGAATACTTTCCATTCAGCTTAGTACCACAGATTGAGGCTAAAGCACCTTATACTGCATACCAGCACCAGGCTTGTGCTGGGATCACACATAACACACGTAGGGCCTGAAGATTAAAAGGATTCCAGACGTCTCTTATAATACATGCAAGGTTAAGTCATGAAGTATGATATGCCAGTGGAAACCTTTACAGTTTTTAGTGAAGCTCCTGTATCCTGGTAGATGATGTGGTTGTTTCATGAATAGATCAATCATGATGCCCTTAAAAATGGTGAATTCAATTTACACATTTTTTCCTTTAGCTAAGACATGTTTGGTGTTATGCAAACTCCTTCTAAACCATCACAACAACAACAACAATAATAATAATAATAATAATAATAATAATTATTATTATTATTATTATTATTATTAATATTATAACAGTACTGGCACCCACATGAAATCCTGGATTCCATGCTCCAGTGCAAAACTAAAGAGGTAAAACTTCCTAGACCAGCTCATGGGTTAGGGGGTACACCAAATAAAATAAAAAAAACTGTATATATTATAAGTCATTTTTCTCATTGCCCATGGTCCTTTAATTTGAATCCATATAAGATCAATTTTAAAGTCGGAGTCTGCATGTGCAAGAAGTCTCAGCAGGAGATGAGAAGGGGGTTATTGGTGTTTCGGTGACCTGTGGTCAGTCTGGGCTGTGACCCCGCTGTGGCCACTTCCTCCCCAAACAGGAGCTCAGTGGAAGCCAGCTGCTCACAAAGAGTGTCCACCACCTGAAAAACAGGGGTAGGATCTGCAGGGAAAGAAAGCAGTTACCATAGTTATCCACTTCAAGTGAAAGAACAAAGGGACTGCTATGGTATCTGAAGTCTTGTGGCACCTACCTTGAGCTTTTCTGCTGCATCGATCTAAAGTGTCCAACAGAATTTTAGCCAGGACTCTCCGTGAGACTCTCTAACAGCGCAGAAAAGAGCAAGATTCCATTAGTTTCCACGATTCCAGATCAATAATTTCATCATCCAGCTTCATTCGTCATAATCCATAACATACGTATTGGAGGTAAATATCATAGGCCCAAGATCAGAGTTCTTCATCCAAGTCAGCAGCCAAAGGATTCATAGTTAAAAACAGTAATGGCTTACAGATCTTATTTTTATTTTTATAATTATTTTTATTGTGTTATATTGTTTTAACAGATCATCTGTCTTTTAAATTCTGTGAACCTAATGGTCCAAAATCACTTACCATTTCTCTTTATATTATGTTATATTAAACATTAGGTTTGACTCCATTTTTATTCTATTATAATCAAGCATAATTTTGCTTATGGTATTCAGAGGAAACTGACTTCTTATGCAAATATTTTTAAAAAAATCAATTATTGAACACTGGGTGGCAGTAGAGCTCCATGATCATGGGTTTAAAGGGAAATTTAACCAATTTTCAAAATCTCCACATAACTAGAACATGAAGAATGTAAGTGAATTAATAGTAATAGAGTTAATAGTAATAATAATAGTAAGAATAGTAACATCTAGCATTTTTATTAACACCGCTACTTATACTGTTAATAAAATAATATACTGCAATTCTAGGATTAGGGTTAATAGTAATAATAGTTACACCTAATAGACATAATGAGGATACTGTGATAAATGTTACCAAACAGCATTTGAATTAATGTAATAATTTGTCACTCCTTCATACAAATGGAAAATTAAGTCTAAAACACTGAAGTGAAAAAAGCTGATGAGAACCGATTTCTCAAGCAAACGCTACTTTCAGCTATTCGAACCCCTGAGAGCCCCTGTATTTCACATCCTATCTGTTTCCCTGCTTGGCTCACAGTCATTGCAGTATGGCCATTTTGGGCCTTAATATTTCATATACAGATAAATATATGTTTTATTTCTTTAATACCTTTTCTCGCAGCTGCAGCAGCACTGAGAGAGTGGCTATGTGCTTCCCCTCCAGTAAAGACAGATGAACTCGCTCAGTCTGCACCATCTGAACCTCCAAACGGCAACTGTCCACCTCCTCCTGCTTCAGTGACAGGTCCTGTCACACACACACATACACACACACACACGCACACGCACACACAGACTAGTCAATATGGTTATATTGTCATAATTTTCCCAAAACCCGTCATGCTCTATTTTTATCGGTGGTATTCAGAGCATGTTCTCACCTTCTCTACTTCTTTCTCGCCTGTGATCATGTGGTGCCG
This sequence comes from Brachyalestes nurse, assembly GCA_037974405.1. NCBI lineage: Eukaryota > Metazoa > Chordata > Actinopteri > Characiformes > Alestidae > Brachyalestes > Brachyalestes nurse. The sequence goes on from JBBPCY010000136.1 coordinate 11,534,124, forward strand.
TCGGCTCCTCACCTTTGGCCCAGGGCAGCCACACGGCTCGCTGTAATGTCCTGTAGAGTTCTGGGACAGGAGCAGGTGACACACAGCTGTCTTCTGACACCTAGTGGGATGCAGACACATCAGAGAAGCACAGCACTAAGTGAGTGTATATGCAAAACCAGTTATAATTATCTTAGCAATGCAATTTCTTTACTGTTTTTATACGGTTTAGCTGGAGATACATGTAGACAATGACTCTAGTAGGATGCAAGTACTCCACAACTTTATATTTATATATGTATGTATATGTCAGTGTGTGTGTGTCTGAGAAAACTGCATAACATTAAGAATAAAACGAACTGCCCATTTCTGAAAGGGACAAATCGTAAGTCATATGCTTATCAACATAAATGCAAAAATTCAGCCTCATTTAACATGTATACATATACATTTAATAGCTTCTTGTTCATATAAAACTAGAAATATTGAACAAAATGACTAAATATACCAAGAATCGATACTACTTTAAACTACACTGTATTTCTGAATAACTGTATGATATTAAAGAGTATTAGTAGGACAAATGGGTCCAGATGGACCAGTGGTTCCTATGTGCAGTGTGAAATCTCCTCACCCCTTTGAGCATTTGTGAAACCTGTTGATGAGCCCTTTCACCTCCAGAAGACAGCATTGCCCTTCCTCCACAACCCGCTCCTCCTCCTCCTCCTCCTCATCGGAGGCTGCTCGGCCTTCTACTGCCCTCTGCAGACCTTCCTCTGAAACAGCAAGCATCAGTAAATCGAGCTTATTCTACAATGAACTGATCATCTGACATCTTGAAATCTAGCGTGTCCAATGTCCTAAACCAGTTTTGGCTCTCAGGTAAAAACAGCCTTAAGAAAAAGGTTTGATCAAACTTAATAAACACTGCCATTGAGATTTTCTACATGTTCATGTTATTCATTTAATATTTACTACAACTACACAAAATTTTTTCCAGACAAATAAATATACAGTATATTCACCATTTCAGTACCTTTTACCCAGAAAACTGCATATGTTTTCATCGCTACTGATCTATAAAAAGCCACCTAATGTAATTATGTGTATCAACAGACTAATGTTAGATATTTAACAAGCTATTAAGTGACAGCCAATGGGATGAAACAGTTAAGGAGTGCAGTCTAGGTAAAGGACAGTCTAGAATTTGGCTCTGCATCACCATACAACCATTTAATAGGATGTCAGATATGCACTTTTACAGGTTATTTCATCTTATAAAGGAAACTTTTTTTATTTGACATTTTGTATAGTTTGTAGTTGTTCTCTCAACAATTTTCCCATATTTAACAAGGATACATTTATTAAATAAGCAGATAAAAACCTGAGATGTGCAGAAGCGTTTTAGGAGTGAACGTGAATTGGAAATCATAGTGCGTTCCCATGTCAGAACAAGTTTCAGAGAGAAACGTGTTAACAGGGAGGCTCTCTGTTCTAGCTGAGTGTTCTCTCTTTTTGACAGGTAAGGGCGGTGGGAGGGAGAGGTTATTAGTTAATATTAGTTTTCTCTGCCCTCTGATAAAGTGACTAAATGAAAACACTGAAGACATTTTAGAGGTGAACAAAAATCACTGCACAAAGATTATTCAGAATGATATTTTGAATGATATGACATGAAAAACATTTAAATACAGCTAGACGATATAAGTCTCTATGAATGTATTGAGGCTGCTCTAGCTTTTACACTCCAGGAAAGTGAAGCATCTATTTCTCTGTTCTTCTCAGGATCATCAGACACTCATCTCACCTTAAACTGCTAAAATCAGGTTAATGCTTCAAGCGTATTATGGCCAGAACAGAGAGGCTCAGGAGGAGCTTCTATCCTCCGGCCATAAGACTCTTAACCAGGACACAACACCACCACTTTAACTGTTCATTACAACACTAACTGAACTCTCCACATTACTGTATCTAACCTGCCACCTGTTTTTTGTGTATATACACATCAATGGCAACTAGCACACTGCACTTTCAAGTACAGACTCTATTACATTACATTTGCACACTTTAGGTCTTGTTTGCATGTGTAATGTTTATTTGAATACATATCTTTTCTACATAATTTTATTACTTAGTTCTAAACCATTTTCTCTTTAGTTCATTGTCTAATGGACACTTCACTACACGTTTTGCTTGTATAATTATGTTTGTGACAAATAAAGATTCTTGAATAGTGAAATCTTGAATTTCACCTCCTCTGATGAAGGTTTCATCCCGGCCTGCAGGGAGGTCGCGAGGTGTGAAATCGACCGGAGCAGGTCTCCGCTCACATGTAACCTCGCAGGTGCACTGGGATCTGCAAAAGAGTCAGAAGGAACAGTTAAGTGTGTGCATTGTGGTATGTTAACACTGCGTTAAGCAATGTCTTGCACAATTGCATGCAACTGTGCAAGATAAGTGGGTTTGTGAATATAGTCATATATATATATAGTGAATATGTGTGTGTGTGTGTGTGTGTGTGTGTGTGTGTGTGTGTGTGTTCATTTGAGTGCTGTCTCTGCAGGCACAGTTGATGGTATTCTAAATAAGCTGGGCAGCAGGCTCTGTCTTGCCTGCCTGAGGAAGGAATGAGCATTACACCATCACACAGCAACTTTGATGATATAATGAATCACAGGTACAGGCAGAAAGGTGAAACATTAGTCCTGATGAATGTGTATTTAATGCATACCAGCTGCATATTTTAATAGCTTTGTATATACAGAATTCCTCCCATTGAGGTAAGCTAGACTTGACCTAGAATAAGCTTACACACATTTACACTATAGACAAATCATAAGATCAGTTAATTAGTTAACTAGGATAAATGAGGGCGGCTGCATAAATGAGCTGGTGCTCACATTTTAATTCAAACATTTTGTGCAGACATATTAGTGCACTCACGTGTATGCCAGTGTGTGCACTGCTATCACAGAGGTTTGTTGGAATTTCACGTGCAACGTATCTTCTTATAGGAGAAGCATATACAGTGGATATAGAACAGAATCACCCCCTTTAAAATATTCACATTTTGTAGCCTGAAATGAAGTCTCTCTCTCACAAACACACACACACACACACTTTCTAGCTGTATTATCCAAATGCAATTTATAGCATCCATGTGTAATATATGGTGGAAAAAGTTTGGGGGGAAAAAAATTAAAAACCTAGAATCACTGAGATAGATAAAGGACCACCCCTCTGTGTGAATATTTTGCGTACCACATTTTGCTTTAATTTCTGCCTTGAGTCTGCTGGGATACTTCTCTACCAGCTTTGTACATCTGGACTGTGCAATATTTGCCCGCTCTTCTTAACAGAACTGGTCAAGGTCAGTCAAATTAGCTGGTGATGTTTAGTGGATTGCAATCTTCAAGTCATTCCATTTTCAGAAGGGTTTAAGTCTGGGCTCTGACTATGACACACTTTAGAACATTAATCTCTTTCTCCTTCAACCACTGTGTGGTCTGTTTTGCTGTGTTTTTGGGTCATTGTCAGGATGGAAGGAGAACCTTCTTCTCATTGACAACTTTCTGGCAGAGGGCAGCAGGTTCTCCTCAAGAATTTGGTGGTAGTTTGCTCCAGTCCTTGCTGCAGAGAAACACCCTCAGGATAACAGGATGCTGCCACCACCATGCTTTACTGTAATTATGGTGTCCTTTGCATGGTCAGCTGTTTTGTTTTCCACCAGATTTAGTGTTGAGGCCTAATAGTTTGATTGGACCATAATACCTGGCCACAGAATACTCAAGGTGTATATATATATATATCACATATATATTATATCTATAAGTCTGTTTACAGTGCTGTATAGTTATAGCCTCTCTGCTGTGTCCCCCCATAGTGTTTTTATATTTTTATATTTTACTTTTTAGGCATAGCACATTCAGAGATATACTTATGTATATAAGTTTAATTATAATTAATTACCCACTTTTTAGACCATCATTGCTGACCTGCCTGAGTGTGCTGTCTGTGTATGTTGCACCTACAGTCCAGGAGGAAAATATTTCGTCTCACTGTGTACTTAATGTATATGGCTGGGATGACAATTAAGCACAACTTGACTTGACTTACTGTGGGTGTGCATTAAATCACAAATGTTTGGGAACAATAAGGGAAATAAATGAAATATAAGAAAAAAATGTTGAACATGGGCCCATTAACAAAGAGGAGGGGGACTGCAGATGGAGGAAGGGGACAGAATTTCAGACAGGACTCTAATCATATGGCTATTTCATCTTTGAGGTTTTGGAGGAATCCGTTTACAGTTGACTCACTGCCAGATGAACCCCTTTCACACACGCACTGGCGTTAACACAGGATACAGTAAAATGCCATAATGACATGCTGGGGTGATTGTCTGCTGTAGTCATACTTAAAGGATCATGACTAATGAGCTACAACAGGAAACTAAGCAGTCCTGTATTATTTTGGCCAAACTTGAAACGTTTCTAAGGAAAGGTGAGCACACCTAAAACACATCCTGCAAGCGCTCATCTCTTTAATTCGGCTCCCAGACATAAGTCTGCTATAATTATCTAAGATATGTAGGATCTGTCAGTGGAAATTACTCGATTTCTTTAAAAGTAAAGTGTGTCGCAAATGTAAAAAATACTTGCTCAAAGTCTTGGGACACAGTTCACCACAAGCTTGCATTAGATTATACCACCTGCATTTGGATATTAATAGGATGTTTAGTAAGAACGAGCATTTTAACCATTTCTGCTATTTAATGGTAAATATTAAATACTGAATATTGCTCTAAGAAGCAATGAAATGTTTATATGTTTTATAGAAGTTATTAATCTTAGGGATGTCATGTCTCGATTTGAAATCTGACTATTCTGCAGTCTGCTCTGATTGTGATCAACACACAATCATTTGATTACCGTTCCCAACCAGTCAAGAGATATATGCTACATTCCAGATCAAAAATAATTCAGTAAATGAAGAATAACACCTATGGCTTTATTTTTTTTTTGCATAAATATTAAATCAGAAATATGTTATGCTAATTTCAAACTTAATTACAAAACTGAAAATGACCAAAAAATTATTAGTAAATTGGTTAAAAATCAGATGTTGAAGAACAGATGTGGACTACTTAAGCACTGATGTATGTCGCTCTGGATAAGAGCGTCTGCCATATGCCATAAATGAAAATGTAAATGTAAATAACCTCTCACAGCTCACCTGCTGTACTTTCATGGCCCACCAGGGGGCCGTGGCCTAGACGGCATTCAGCAAACAAGTTCAGATAGTTCTGCTTTTTTACTTATACTATTATTCTTTATTTATTACTTATTCATGCTTCAGTTATACTTTATTTACACACCCAGCGGCCCTGTGAGCTATGGAATGATCAGGTGTTAGTCTGGTGTGCTTGAAGGCATATAGCAGTAATCATGATTATTAATGAATGAATTCATAAAAGCTCACAAACTGACATCTCGGAAAAAACAAATGCCTAAAACAAATGGAAAAACAATACCAACAATAAATAAATAAAGGAAAGGAAAATGTAGGACTTTGGTCTCAGTTAATATAGTAGTGCTGCTTACCTTTTAATGTTATAGTGCAGGTAGGGAGGAATGTTTTTAATGTGTTTTTATTATTATTATTATTGTTGTTGCTGTTGTTGTTGTCATTGTTTTGTTGTTGTTGTTTTGTCCATATCATATTATGGGAAACAAGTTTTTCCTGTCAGATGAGTGATGTTAATGGAGGCTGCCTCATATGGGCTGCTGAGCTAATAGAGTGAATCAGGCTGTTTTTCTCCTTAGGGGACAGTGTGTAAACATATCAGTTTGTCAGAGAAACATATTTTCACTTCAGCTAGACGAGTTAATCCCGTTCACATCTCACTGCGTTCTCATGTCTTTTGGCAATGCATCCATTCTCTCCCAACAGTCAAAGGGCAACAGGCAGAGAGCAGAAACTCTGGACAGGTCGCAAATCCATCACAGGACAGACGCACAAACACACTCACACCCACAGTCACTACTACGGGCAATTTAGCATTTCCAATCCACAATGACACAGGCAAACTTACACTGGAAATCTGCAAAGAAACTGCGAGAAATTGCAGGTACCTGAATCTCTCAAGCTCCGTCTCGAGGTTCTGGACTTTCTTTTGCAGTGGGGTCACCTGCTGGGCCAGATCCTGGATGTCTCTGACTCTCTTCAGTCCAGCAGCCAGAGCATCTCTCGCCTCCTCTGCCCTCCTCTTGATCTCAGAGCTCTCTCTTCTCATGCTGCCCAAAGCCTCCTCCAGCCTGCTCACCTCTCCGTAGGCCACCACCAGCTCCTCTTCCAGCCTCTGGTTGAACCTCATAGCTTCCTGCAGCTGTCCGTCCCGGGAAGCACGAATCAGCTCCAGTTCCCGCAGCAGGTCCTTGGTGCGTCTCCGGTTGTCCCGTCTGGCACTCTTGGGTTTTCCTGCTTCAGTTTCACCTCCAGAAGAGCAGCTTTGACCTTCTGCGACCTCACCGAGTCTGTGAGATGGAGATAGACGCTCTCTCTTTAGAGCCACCTCAAGAGACATGCAGCGGGCATCACTGCTCTGGAGAGCTGAACGCAGGTCCTCCACAAGCTCCCTCAGACTGGCATTCTCCATCTCCACCTGCTCCCGAAGTGCTCTTTGCTGCATATCCAGCCCTGCAGTGACCACAGAATAGATAACCCTTCAAAAGTCTGGTTTATTCATTACATGTGCTTTCTTTTGAGAGCCATACTTCATTTGAACATAACATTTTCTGTTAAAATAATATCATTATATCATTGTGCCAGTAAGGCTGATGTATGTAAATGAACTCTTTTCTGATTGGCTCACCTGTATTGAACTAGTATTGCCTAAAAACTTGCAGGGGCTACACTGCTGTAGGCTGGATATGCAAATATATGTAAATGTTTCACTCTTTGTGACATCACAAGAACAAGAAATTCAGAATAGCCATATGGACAGAGGAGTGAATGACCTATTGTTCAAGTTTCAATTAAAGTGAATGTAGCAATGTAACAAGATTTTATTAGACATCATTTTGAGCCATTTCAACTTTGAGGCATTTTTTAATTACGTATAAAAATGATAAGTTACAAGACTCGTTTGTCCCATATAAGCTGTTGTCTATATTTTTACTTACATTGAATTAAATATTAGGTTATTATTATTATGAGAAAAGTCCTAGGGATACACAGACTTTTCCAGAATATTTTTTTATTTTCAAACTTTCTGTCTGTGTTATTTCTGTGCATTTGTAATCTCTCTCTCAATAGAGATAAACTGTCTTTATCTCCATGCTTTTCTAATTCTGGAAATAAGTATTTTTAAATTCCAAACCTTCACGTGTCATTTCGTCCCACCTGTATCCGTACAGGACTTGGGATGAGCTAGCAGTTCATGAGTGATGGAATATGGGGGGGGGGGGGTTAAGTAATTTTTTGTTCTCTCTCTGAGCCAAAAAGAAACTGCCTGAGGGCATTTTATTCAATATTGGTGTTTCTGTCCTGGAATAGACGCTGTTCTGTACTCTTTTAACAGTTTTCCTGCTCTAACACGCCCACTTCTACTCAAGAACAGTGTTAATTAGCTAAGCAGCTGAATCAGGTGTGTTGAGAGCTGGGAAAATAGGTACTCCATAGTCACTCGTATAAAATACTGTGTAATCATGTATAATTATATTATTCATACAAAATTATTGCCGTTCATGCGCAAATTATAATTAAATAAAGTGTTTATATCATTACATTATATTATTATGTATCCAGAGGTGTATAGACATCTCCTCAGGCAAAAGGCTTTAAAGGGTATTAAGAGGGAGTTTGTCCTGCTTTGCCGCTCGACTCTTCAGAAAAGGCTGTAAGCCCTGATGTTGGAACATTGCTGAGACAATGTGATTGCATTCAGCCACATGTGGTTTGGAAAGTTCGAGTTTAAATGCCAAATGGTTAGTTTTGGGTCTGAACCAACTCATCCAAGTGTTATTAGAAGGCAGATCTCCAGGCTGGATACTTCTGGACAGTGTTCCTTAAGGTGCACCCATTTAAATACACACATACAGCCTCCACAGAAGAGCAGTGCTAATAGAATGGTTAGCAACTGCACATGGGTCACCATGTCCAAAGCCATGTGTTGGGAATAAAATCCTGGTGTGATGGCCATTTTCAGTTTTATAAATATGTTTGAAATTAGCATGTGATACACTAAATGGACAATAGTACTGGGACATGCCTGTTTTTCAGGGTTTGGTCTTGGCCCCTTATTTCCAGTGAAGGACAAACTTAATGCTTCAGCAAACCAAGACATTTTGGACAATGCCATGCTTCCAACTTTGTGGACAGAGTAGGGGAAGAACCTTTTCTATTCCAGCATGGCTGTTCTTGTCCATATAGTGTTTCCATGATTCTGTCTATATACTGTATCTATGATTCAATATTTACATGTTAGAAGTTATAGTAAGGAGTAGTGCAAATGTTGATGGGACTACCTATTAATACCCTTGATTTTAAAGAAAAATTGTGACCATGTGTAGTGCATGGCAATAATTGCAAGACTTATATTAGCCTGTTTTTTCCGGTGGCCTTGCTGTTCTCCAGATTTATGAACTCCAGTTTCTGAACTCACCTGTTTCTTTGCTCGACCCGTTTCTCGCCCCACAACGTCCACTCCGTGCGCGGTCCTGGTTCAGGTCGAAGCTGACACACCTCCTCCTCCTCATCCTGGGCCACCTCAGACGGATCTCCCTTTCCACCAGTTCAGTCTCCTCCGTAACGGGGAGTCTAACTCCTCCTTTCCCATCTCGGGCGGCAAAAAACCCGCAGAGGCGAGAGTGGAAGTCCCTGAAGGAGAGCCCCGCGGGGAGCCCGGAACAGACCTCCTCTGTGTCCAGGCTCAGACAGCCACACAGCAGCCTGAAGTCCTCCCCGGACACGAGCTCTCCCTCCCCCGCGCTGACAGCCAGGTGGTGGAAAACTTCCTGCAGGTACTGGTCCACTCCCAGGGCCAGAACCACCACCTCGTTACGCACGGTGGGCTCCGGGCTGAAGTGCTGAGCCAGAGCGCAGCGGAGCCACTCGCTGCTCCGCGCCGAACGGATAGGAGCATGCATCTGTCCCGAGCTGTTTCTCAGAATAAATAATAATAGCAACAATAATAATAATAAAATCTAAAATATCCTCACTTGGTCCCCTGCGCAATGCTCTAATAAAATCCCTCGCCTTTGAAAAAATCCATCTCTTTTAACGTGTGACCATGCAAAGGATGACATAAAGCTTCACTACCTAATAGAAATTAGAAATACAATCAAGTCAAGTTGACAAAAAAAACACTAATGGAATATAAGAGGATAAAACACGAATGCAATAAAAAAGGAAACAACTCCAATGGAATAAACGCCACCTTATCCAGTAGCCCAAGTGTGAAAGGTGTAAAGAAATGAAGCGAAACATCAAACTCCTACTGTTTTCCCACTAGGACTAATTCAAACTCCACCCTGGTTGAAAATGCATTAGCCAATCAGAGGCCCTGTCTGATTCAGGAACGATTTTCACAGGTTCGTTTTCACAAATCGTTTGAAACGACTCACAAGACTGTAATGACATCCACGATAAAAGCTAATAATCTAATAATTCATCTGATGGTCTTTAATATATTAACTAAAGATATTAAAGCACTACAGAATTAAATTACTATACTGAAAGCAACAGAAGGACGAGAATAAAATTAGAATTGTTGAATCAGATTCACTGAAACGGGTGGTTCAATCGAATCGGTTCGCTGAACTGAATAGAACCTGTTGTCTCTGCAGTTGGCATGCAGTGTCAGTGTTTATTATGCATTCATTACTCAGTAGCCTAATATTAATCAGAGTTGTGGGCTTCAGAAAGGCTAAATACTACTCCCAATTAAAAGCATTTTAGTCTGAAGCCTATAATAAGAAACATATCGTACAGGTTTAAATTCAAGGTTCAAGTTTCAGTACTACTCTAAGACAGTGAAATCGTTTATATTACGCAATTCATCCACAATTACTGGTGTTTGTGCAGTAATGAATATTAAATTATATATATTTCTATTTTTCAATTATATTACTCTGTTATTTGTATGTATTTTTACATACAGATAACAATGGAATATCATTACTGGTAATGAAATTCTTGGACTTTTTGCACGTTAAAGAAACACTTAACACAAGTAGAATAAAGTAAATGTAGTAAGACAGTAAAAGTATTCTTGCAGGAAAATAAATAGTGAAATAGTATGGTGCATGGCAGACAGTGTTTAACCTTTTTAAGTATTTAAAAATGTCTGTAATGCAAGAGAGTGTAGTCTGTTCTTTACATTTATGGACTGTATGGACAAAAGTATTGGAACACACCTGTTTTTTAGGGTTCGGATTAGGTCCCTTACTTCCAGTGAAGAACAATCCTAATGCTTCAGCAGACCAAAACATTTTGGACAACACCATGCTTCCAACTGTGTGGACTCAGTGTGGGAAAGAGCCTTTTCTATTCCAGCATGACTGTGTCCCAGTGCACAAAGCTAACTCCATAAAGACATGGCTGGAGGAGTTCAGTGTGGAAGAACTTGACTGGTCCTGACAGAACCCTGACCTCAACCCCATCCAACACCTTTGGGATGAACTGGAACGGAGATTGTGATCCAGGCCTTCTCGCCCAAAATAATTGCCTGACCAAATAAATTCTCTACAGAATGAATGGGCACAAATTCCCACAGAAACTCCAAACTCTTGTGGAAAGAAGAACAACTCCATATTAAAGTCTTTGTATATGAATCCAAGATTGTTAAAGTCCCTGATGGTGGAATGGTCAGGTTTCCCAAACTTTTGTACATACAGTGTATATAAATTCCTGTGTCTGCACTGAAGGTTTAAAGTTTAAAGTGACTAACTGTATTTCTGCTGGTTTAGGTGTTACAGGGCAGAACCATTGAAAATCTATATTTTGCATGTTCCTCGGTGTATTGATACAACTACATGTGTTTCAGGGGAAAAAACAAAGCCCATTGCTGGAAGCTAGTATTGGTCTTTTTGTCATTTTCCTGGCTAATTCAAGATGCACACTAATAATACACATACTGACTTTGACAAAGTAGATTAATGCACACTCATATAATCAAATATAACAAGCTTAGAAGGATCTGTTCCTAGTTCATGCTTCTTTAGTAGTTTCCTCCTTTAAGAGAGCAGAAACAGGTTTTCTTTACCTGTGGAGGGATCAGCTGAGCCAATATTTAAACAAACATCGAAAGATCATAGCTGTGCACAACTGTTTACAGAAGACTTTTTAGAATGCAAATATAAAGCAGGCTTTTCTAAAACATTAGGAACAGAGAAGCTCTAAATATTTTTCTTAGAATATCTCTAATTCAGAAAATTCATTCAATAGTACATCCTTTCCAAATAGATGTTTTCAAACACTGCTTGAGTCACAACCTTTGTCTTTCATGACTGGAAGTTGATGCTGATTCAGGTAGCTTCCTGTGAGTAACACACACTTTAATGACATGCGATACACTCGTCTTCTCTTGGCCATTTTCAGATGCCGGGAAAGCTCAGCTTAGCCTGAGGAAGAGCACCCAGTAACGTATCCCAACCCTGCCAGGCCTCTGACAAATCCCTCCGTCCCAGGAAATCCCCCTCACTCTACATGTCTGTTTGTTCACTGTACCGTGTGCCACTTAAGGGTCATTTATGTCACTTTGCCAAACCGCAAAACCCCTGTTTATTTTCCCTGTGACTGAGAAAAAAAGGTGCTTTCGTTGAAAGGGCTGCTCAAACACAAAGGTAAGTGAGCTCAGCTCTTGACAGGCGGTTTCGATTCGAGCCCTTGCAGGATGAGTCACATGTACAGAGCCGTCAGCCATGCTTTTGTTGTTTTGTCTGAATCACAGGCGATATCAGGCTCCAGTGCCACAGCGTCCACCTCTCCTCATGTTATCGCTGAGTGTTCAGTCTTGATCAGGCACCGCGGCACCAGCGTGACCAGAGATCAGACGAGATGGTCCTGCTCTTTTCTGTAGAATGTGCGAAGTTTCGCTCTCACGTAAGCGCAGATTAAAGCGTGATTCTGTAGAGTCACTACGTTCTCATCCAATACTCTGAGTCAAGGCCACAAAGAACATTTTTAAGAATATTTTTAATGCATTCCTAATTTTTTTTATCTCAGAAGATCAGTTTTTTTTTTTACTCAGAAAGTGTTGCCACTATAGCTTCTGCTGAAGAGAAACAAGTATTCCTCTCTTCAGGAGGTGTAATTTAAATCATATACAACTGGGCCCCTTAAGAACCTGTTGTGCTTTAAAGGGTACAGTTACATTGTTTGTACCTTAAATGTTTTCTATCTATCTGTTCAGTATGACACCCAGTCTATCTATCCAATAGTAATGTATTGCTTACGAACAAGTCAGTTTATTAAGCTGGCTCTTAAGGCTGAGCATTCAGAGCTAACTTGCACCGAAGACCCATTTTTCCTCCAAAATTTTGGTCGGATTATCAAAGTGTCCTTTATTTTGTATTAGTGTGAAAGATAATAATGTTAGGATAGACTGAAAGTAGTTTTGTCATGTAACTGGGATTTTTAGAGGTTAATATCTGATTGATAGGACAAGCAGAAAGTTCACCACCTTCAGCTGTTATAAGCTAAGTTAGCAACATGGCCTACAGCGCTATGGTACTGTAGCATACAAGTTACTGTAAGAGATTTGCTCATAACTTTTGCTCCAATGTACTTGCCATGTATATTCCTATTAAAGCAAAAACAGAAAGCAACACATTTTGAATGGGATATTGATGCCGTTCTGTAAAGCTTCTCCAATATAATAACAGTAAAGACAAAGCTTCAATGAGTCAATTATTCAGTAATTTCTATGAAACGACAGTGTATAGCATGCAGTTATGACACTGAATGGAGGTCTGTTCAAGACTGAAAATTAGCACTTTACAGCCTGATTGATCTCAGATGAGTACAAAAGCTACAGCTTTACAAAGATAAACTGTACTCACTTAGTGATACTTTCCCATTACTTTCCATTCCTTCAAAGGACCCTCTCTAAGCTCCTTGATTAAGCATCATTACAGGCTCCCCCACCTCCTCCACAGATGTCGGCAATTATCAGACTCTACTTTTAGCGTCCCAGACAGATTGGTAAATAACATGTTCCGAGATGAATTGAACTTCATCGGATCAATGGAAAATCAGAAAGGGCCATTCAGTAAAGCAGGAGCTTGGCCTTTGTGTCCAAAACCCACAGCTGCTTCTTCAAAGCCTGTTTACTTTGTGTGAAAGGGTCTTATTTGAAACTGAAAGGGGTTGTGGATAAATAGAGGTGCTATAATAAGGGGAGTGGATTTGGGGTCAGAGTGGAAAGGGAGAGGCCACAGCCCTGTTGTTGTCCACTATAGGTCAGTTACAGTATAAACAGAGTCGGAGTTTCAGCTTTTGTCTGAGCCATATGTTTCCCTTAGGAGCAAAGGGAGTGGAGGTTAGAGGGCACATGAGGCCAAGTGTGTTTTATTAAGGAACAAAAAGTGTCCCATTAGAGAATATTTCATGCTGAATGCACAAGATAGTGAGTCTGCAATTTATGTTTTGACAACCATACATAAAGTGTTTTTGAGAGAAATGTTTTGGGTATTCTCTATTTTTTAAAGGTAAAAGCTGAGAAATGTTTCTGCTGGCCAGCTAATGCTAGCATTTGTTTACACAACTGTTTGTGACAGTATATATCGCTATATATTTACATATAGAGATATATACTGTCATTATATATATAGTATATATTTTTCATCATCTTCTTATTGTGATTTTTCTTCTGTCAGGTTTTTCTCTGCTAACTAGTCCCACCGTTGCTCTGATCAGGCATGGTGTGCTTGTATACGGCATTTTGAATGTACGGTTTCCGCACTTCAACAGTTTTTTCTGTTTCAGAGAGATTATCAGAAGGGGGTTTAAAGAATAGAAATCCCACATTGGATAATGGATCTTGAAGATATACGAAACTTTTCATAAAAAACAAGTTCTTTGGTTTAGATACATGAGGGTGGGCTTCTTGCTGGCAAATGCAGAAGATCACTGCTAGGAAGCTGAACATCTTATCTGTCATTTTTAGCCTCCACATCAGTGTATTTCTTTATGGCGGTGGGGGGATTTCCTATGACTGCATGCCATATTTGCATGCTGGGTATTTCATTGAGAAAGCATTCTTGGACAAAACCACAAACAAGATACACAATCGTGAGTTAAGTCATGTCAAACCGATGAGAACAAGACCAGAATTCCTGATAAATGACATATTAAATGTTAGTTTAAGGCTTAAATGTTTCTTTAAGATGGTAATAACCTGCTCTAACACTCTACTGAGGCTACAGGACAAAATACGTAAGTCAACAATGTGACAAAACCCTTCAGTTTATCTACTCTTTCACTCTTTCTCTTACAGTGTGCACAATAAGATTACTTGAACTAAAGGAGTAGTAAATCTATTCTAATGCTTATCTACTCTTTGTTCTTTTGTTAGCATTAGCCTAAATGTGACCTACTTGATTTCACATGATACTGTGCTGCATGCAGTGTTTGTCTCCGTTGTAGGTCCATTACATTGCTGCCCAGTGCTGAATCTGTATCTGTAATGTCCTCCGTGCCTTCATCACTGCTCAGTTTCTGACCACAGAGTTGCACTTGGTTGGGTATTCTTGGGTGGTGGACGGTTCTGAAGCTACCATTGATATTGGCATGGCTAAAACTCCAGAAACACCACTGTGCCTGATACACTCATCCCTGTGACACACACACTACTACGTCTGGGTCACTGCTGTTCTAAGAACATATATAAATAATAACACTGGGCAACGATCCAAATTTTTAATCACGATTAATCGCATGGTTAGGCGCAAAATACATTCAAATACATTCAAAAGTAGTGTATTGCGCACTTTTATTTCAAAAGTAATGCTATATGAACAAAAGTGCAATAACATTTTGTTTTGCAAACACTTTAAACAAATAAGGAGCTTTTTAACAGCAGTAAAGGGTGTTAACTGTAATAACACCCTTTAATACAGTTACACAGTTGTGGTTCAAATATTTGTGTATAATATGAACAAAAGTAATGGGACTCCTGACTTCCGCAAAACCAGCCAAGACCGAGAGCTGCGCGCATCCACGAGCACAAAAAAGCAACAAACTTTCAAAATAAAAGGATCTGAAAAAAAACTGCAATAAATAATGCGTTAACATGGTAAATATGATAGGAAAAGAGTGCAGCTGACAAATGGAAATGGACTAATTGCTGAGGTAATCATCAGAGATCCCTACCTTTAGGTCAGGGGTGTCAAACTCTGGTCATGGAGGGCAGTTTGTTAACTTTTTACCTTAACCTACATACCTGGTAGGCCACAACAATCATGTATTGTACAGTATTCGTTTTCCAAAGACAAAAACCTGTCCCAGAGCTCTCTATATTAAAAATATACCGTATATTATCCTTCTGTATTCTCGTACCTTATTTGCATTAACGTTTCCTGCCTCAGCTGGATTAATTTTTATAAGAAGAGAGAGAATAAGCCATCTGATCACACTAACAAATACTGAAACCCCAACCCTACCTCAACAAGCCAGACTCAATTCTTATTCAGTCATTTTATTTTTTCAAATTTTGAATAATTACCCCAACACTACAAATGTTTGTACAGAGTCTGTAACCATATACTCGTTAAGTGTTTCTAAAAATGTGGCCACACTTGAAACTTTCGTTGCACCTTCCGTATTCTAGGTATATGTATATTTCCCACTCAAATGCCCTCCCCACAGAACACACATACACACACACACACACACACACACACACACACACACGCACACACACACACACCACATACCTGCACTATCCCCTCCCTGACCTAGAAAGTGAAGTAAGTCCCATATCGCCTTTTGTTACATCTAATCTCTTTCCCCGCGAACACATGCCTGCTATTTAGCAAGAAGCAATGCAGAATCAAAGTTTCAAGCCGAAACACTGAATGTGATTTTGCATCTTCTGGAAGGACAAACTTTGCCCTTTCACTTAATGTATATTTCATTGCATTGCAGTGCTGCTCTGTGAGGTGTTGCACAATTCTTTAGGGTCCCTTTTGCTATCCCTCATCATCGCTTATCTTAGCCACACCCAGTGAAAAACTAGGACCTTCAATGCATGTATGTGTATTATACTGCACAAACCTTGTTATGGTGACAGAGTTTTATGACAGTGAGTTGCAGCGGTAAACACTGAAGCGATAGGCCTTGAAGGAAGTCTGAAAAAGCGAGGAAGTGATCGCAGGCTAGTCGAGATAAGAGATGTTTGACACTAACCCTGCAGACCATTAGTGGAATGAATAACGCAGTAAACACCATCGTTCTGTCAGACTGTGGTAAAGTGGTGAAGTGGTAATGTGTTCTTCCAGTTAGGAGTTAGGAGTCAGGTGTGATAAATCCATATTGATTATAATCAAACATTCTTGATCAGCGATGCACAATTATTCTGTTATGTTCTTCAAGCTTTGAAGAACTGTATATTATGGAGACTGGGGTTTCAAAAAGGTTCTTAGATTGACGGAAACATCTTGGAACATGTTCTCTTATATTTGCAGTACTGTGCAAAAATCTAAGGCATCTATGCAAATTGTTTTCTCAGCGTGTGATAAAGTGTTTTTCTGCTGGCAAAGTTAACATTAGCATAAATGCAAACAAACAAAAAAGCAGTAAAAGGAATTCACATCGGTAAAAAAGCAGTTGATATTGTGTGAGCTGGTGAGGAGAACACAGGTTTGGTTCCAGTTTTCTCCAGTCATTTCTTGGATTTGTGAAATTCCATCAGCAGCTCCTGATTTTATTTAATGAAGGACTGACCAGGTTTCAAAACAGGTTTCTGATGGAAACTACTCGACTTCCACATTAAAATAATGTACATAAAATCACTATTTACTGTGTGGTGTTATTCATTTTTGTTTTATATGTGAAACCCCCCCCTGCTCATTAAAACAAAAAGTTTTTAAATATTATTTTTGCAGGTGCACAGTGCACACACACACACACACACACACACACACACACACACACACACATATATATATATATATATATATATGAATGTATAAATAGGTTTAGCAAAAGTGACAAAAGTATGTAAAATTGAGCCATTGGCCATATAATCCAGTCCTGTGTTCACAGCACCAGCGTTCCTGCAGTACCTAAGGCTCTGTAGTCCACAGCTGTAGTCACACATAACAGCGACTGTACCCAGAGGAGATAGGACAGTATTATTTGTGGATGTACAGAGGTAACAGAGCGTGTTAGAGGACTAGAGATTCATTATAGTAGAGGACATGTGTGAGGCGGTGGCAGACACTATAGGTACTTAAGAGGGTCTGGAGGTGGCAACGATTATTAGGTCCCCTCTGTGCAGAAAGAGTGAGGGACACATAAAAAAGGGACATAAACACTCGTGAGACGGCAGATGGCCTCTGTGTCCAGGCCTCAGGACTTTTACTGCCAGCTCTCAGGAAACATGCTGACCTTCAATGAGCCACAGTCTAACATCGCAAAATTACAAACTAACATTTGAGTGCACCTGCTATAGTACAGTGTTACAGTCAGTGGGCTATGTTGGTGAATAGTTCTCAGAGATTCTCAGAGTCAGTTGTTTTATGCAGTATCTGAAATAGTACGTTTCAGTGGAGCATTAAAAAGCAACTTTGAGGTTTTATTAGTATTATTATTCTCTTGTATTTACAAAAACAATTGAATTTCTGGGTGAGAATGTTTGCGTTTGTGTATGTGTGTGAGAGAGAGAGTGAAAGGGGGAGACAGAGAGAGAGAAAGACTGTAAGAGAGGAGCACAACTGGGAGAAATCCAAAGACTACAACTGTCAGTATGAACTTGGAGATGAAAAATGAGCGCTGGGGAGCAAGGACTTTCTCAGGGTCACAGAGACAAAGACTCCTCCACGGTGGGGTTTGTTTTCAAACAGTCCGGTAGATTCATCACATGTACAAGAGCGGCAAAGGCCAAACATTTCCTCAGAGCTCTGGTGCTGAAAAAGCTTTTCATATCCCAATGTTTGCCTCATTTCTGAAGTGACAAGTTCAAGTCTCCAAGCACACACCCAGCAACACACACACGGACACACACACACACACAAACGCACACTTATAAGTGAGAATGTTATAAAAATGTGTCAATTCCATGTTTTGTATATGTAAGTATGTATGTGTAATAATATGTACCATATGTATTATGCATTTGTAAACATGTATACGTAGTAATAATGTATCTCATGTGTATTCCATATACGTTAGTATTCATATGTGGTAATGATATGCCTCCTATGTACTCTATGAATACTTTACAGAAGGGAAAAATGTTTATACCGGTCCAAAAGTTTTTATCACATTGTAATCAGCTGCTGGTCATACTGAAAAACAACAAAAATAAAGACAGGTTTATTCCAACAGCAACAATACGGAAATATCTATATTTAGTAATTGAATCTATATGTAATAATAATATCCTGTATTTGTGTGTACAGGGCACACACACACACACACACAAAGGACATTATTATTACATATAGATCCAAATATGTGTTAAATAAGTATTGTGTGTGAGAGAGACACTTTGATTTTGTGTATTTTAAGGACAAAATGTCCAAGTTTGTATAAATAATTCCAGAGAAAACTTTTGGTTAAACTGCATGACAAAATGATCCTCCCAACTTTGTAAAGTGTAAAGTACCTTTAAATCAATGGCTAAAATAAATAATTTCCTCTTGGTCAATGGAGATAAATCCAAGGACTAGGTTTAGACTTAAACTTACATTTATATTTCTTATTACATGCTGGTACTTATACACTCAGTGTGTGTGCATGTTCAAACACACACAGGGGAGCACACATTCTATCTTTGGAAATGGGAGCAGTATATCATTCCTAAAGCAGAACCAAGCCAAGCAACACTTGATTGGATAGAAAACATCTGAGACATGTGTGTGCATGTGTGAAGGCATGACATCACCCTGTGTGTCTGTGTGTGTTTAGAGTGAAACAGAAACCTATGTAGACCTATATAAACCTATTTAATCCATATAAGCTTCAGTCTGGTCTGTAGGTACCTCTCAGGTACGCAAGGAAACAGGAACCTATTGGTGAAATGAAGCTATAGGCATGGAGCTACGGAGCAGTTTATCGGCTAGTATTTGACGTATTCCAGCAATCAGGAGTCTCAAAATTTATCACCAAAGAATTAAGCATAAATACAGACAGTCTGGGGCTCCCCAAGACCCTTCAGTAATATTTGTCTTTATTTTGCACCTCTGATTTTTGCAGCGCTTCCAGCTCAACTTGCTTTTTAATCTGTGATTGTGAATGAATGAGATCCATTTTTAGCGACGTCTACCGGCCAGATCAGGTATTGCTGGTGGTTGGGGTGGTGGTTCTTGGCTGCCCCCTAGTGGCTGTAAAGGTCTTTGCATTTACATTAAAATGTAAATATCTGTGAGCTCATGCATGAGTCACCTAATACATTTAGCCTGAGTCTTAAAGAGCCCATGTCCTACATTTTTCATGCGTTATTTATTTTTCTCTTGAGCTCTGCTTGTAAAGTCCTAAAAAAGTCATCATTCATTTTTCAATGCAGTCGTTTTGTAATCTCTCTTTACCCTTTAGAAATCAACAGATTGTTTTGTTACTGTTCGTTTAATACTGATTTGTGTGAAATTGTCTTTGTTCTGGTTGGCTTGCTTGCATTGCACTTCTTTGAAAGCTGAAATCTCCTTGAAACTAATATGTGGATATATGGTTTTATGACACCACAAAATTTAAAATGTACCTTTACCTGTATAGAATGGCGAGATGAATGGGACATTTCAAACTACATGAAATTGTTTCACTGAAAAGGAAAAATACCTTTTAATGACATGGGTCCTTTAAAAGCTTCCCTGTTTCATGTATGGTGCACACATAAAACAACATAAAATATAAAGTCTATGTAAATCCAATAAAATACTCAATATGAAATACATTATGATACATATAGGCCTACAAATGCTAGGTCATAAATGCAATAAATAAGTAACTTACAGTTAAGTGAATAACTAATAACACATATGGTGGTTAGAAGTATGCTTTTGCACATAGTAGAGATCAGTGGAATATTAGTAATACAGACATAAATAGTGATTTTTTAATGGTAGGACTAATACACAAGCTATTGTACATAATGAAATGATTTGGCACCCATTTAGACAACTTCTAATCATGACATTGCACATGATAAGATATTGCTCATAATGATAGTGTTTTAGCACAAGATAAGAACATTGCACAATATTGGTAGAATATTATGCATCAGAGCAAACTAATGCTGCATATAGTGATACACATGATAGTGATTTAAACCTGGAAAAAAATTGCACAGCAAAGTAGCAACTAGCTATTTCACAGATTATTTTATGGATGTGACAAATGGAAGAGTTGTAGAGACTGCTTTTATACAATCATGTCCTTTCATGAGTGTGAGATTTTGCTGGCATTCAGAAACACAGTTTAGCAGCTGAAACTGGTGCACAGTGGAGGTTTATGTCTCTTTCAACCAAAAAACTCTGTTTATATGAGTGTACATGTCCTATCTTTATTTAACCTTTTGTGAATTGAGACTATAAAGTGATAAGCACTTATTCAACAGGAAACCCACTGCCATGTGAATTTATCAGATCACATCAACTTTAGAGCTTTTGCTCAGTCTGTGGTTTTGTGCTGTTGAAGTCACTGCAGATACCATCCTTTAATGCTACTCGTCTCCATAGCAACCTGTCTACAAAGTAAACTGAGTCTGATAAGAGAAACTGTATTTATTTTGTTTTTATTCATTGTATTTCATTTTTGCAATTTGTTTTTATTTGTAACAATTTCATGCAAGTTTTCATTTTTTAGATACATTACATGTACTATGTTCTCTAGAGTGATTTCTCTAAAGCTTGTCAAAGCTCTGAATGAATTTGCAAAACTTTATGGTACTTAACCTATATGTTGTTATTTCGGGACTGGTTACGAGTCCTGACCACTAGGTGGCGCCCAAGCGGTGCACGTCACTCATCATACCCGTTAAGCACTATATGGACAAAAGTATTGGGTCGCCTGACCATTACACCAACAGGGACTTTAAAGACATTGCATTCAAATACATAGACTTTGGAGCTGGAGCTGGTTCTTCTTCGCAGCTATAACAGCTATAACACTGTTCTTCCTGGATGGGGTTGAGGTCAGGGCTCTGTGTGGGCCAGTCAAGTTCTTCCACACCAGACTCATCCAGTCATGTCTTTATGGTGTTTGTTTTGTACAGTGGGGCATATTCGCGTTGGAATAGAAAAGGTTCTTCACCAAACTGGGTCCACAAAGTTGGAAGCATGGTGTTGTCTAAACTGTCTGAAGCATTAAGAAGAATGGGGCCTAGTCCAAAACCTGAAAAACAGGTACCCAATACTTTTGTCCATATAGGGTAAATGCCTCAGTATGGGCAGTGGAATACAGTCTCAGTGAAGTCAGTTACAGACAAATGCAGTTTTCCAAAATGTACTACAAATCAGAGCAAAGGAAACCACAGTATGAAGGCCCAATGAGTTAAAAACCAATGAGCCTATTCTTTTCACTTTAACAGAAACACTAAGTGTAGTTCATTGAAATCTGGTGAAGTATTTAACCTTTTTGAACTATTAATTATTTCTTGAATGTTAGAATCAGCACGTAGCTTAGATTAGAAGCTTAGAAGCTTAGATTTAATGGATTTAAGAATAACACTGGGTAATGAAGCAATGGCACAATACACTTAGCGTTCGGGTTGTTTATAAAGCAGCCTATAGGCTTTTAAAAAACCTTTTGTTTTATCAACTGCAGCACACAGCAACCGCAGAATTGTAAGAAAATAAACCAGCACATAAGGCAAACTGAAGGACAAGAACATTTACGGAGGTATAAAATGACAACAGTGGCAATAATAATGATAAATGGTTCAATCAAAATAAAAACACAGATATATTTAACCGACTGCGTCAAATTTAGACATGTCGTCACCAGTATATTTCAAGAAAGGGTCATGAATTTTGTTGAATCTGAATCAGAATCCGAAAACTGTATTGATCCCAGAGGAAATTGCTTATGTTATGACTGCAAAGACACAAAGAGACACAGAGACAAAAACAATGTAATGTCTAAATAAATTCAGTAAAAACTGTAAAGAAAGAAATCAATATGAAACACACTATTATATCTACACAAATGCTGGGCATAAATAGTATAGATAAGTAATTTACAGTTAAGTGAATTACTAATGACACAAATGGTGGTCGGGAGTCTGTTATTGCAGTATTATATAAGTAATATTGACATGAGTGGTGATATTTCACATGGTATGACTATTGCACATAATATGGTATTGCACATATTTAAATAATTTAACACCAATTTAGAATTCTGTCCATATTATTGTTCTCCAAATAACTCAGTCTATCAAAGGGAAATAAACTGCAAAGCATTGGTGCAGTGAGAGTTGGGGGCTTATCAGAAGTCCATTAATAAAACTTACAGGCTTTTTAACAGCCTGGGTTGCATGTAACTCACACACAAGTCAAGTCAAGCCAAGTCAAATAGCTTTTTAATGTCATTTAAACCATATACACAGTACACAGTGAAACAAAACAATGTTCCTCCAGGATCACTGGGGAACACAAGAGCAGAAGCAGAACACCACAAGACCACAGTTGCAGACAGGACACAGCTATGGTTAAATACAGTTAAACCACTTGTTCAGGGAAAAGAAATGTGTGTGTGTGCGTGTGTGTAAAGTGCCCATTTGTCATAAGTGAACACACCACAGCAGACAGTGTGAACAATGGGAAATTCTTTCTCTGCATTTAACCCATTCACCAAGTCAAGCAGTGGGCAGCCAGGAACACAGCGCCGGGGGAGCAGTGTGTGAGGATGGTATCTTGCTCAAGGGTACCTCAGTGGTGCCACTATCAGTCCTGGGATTCAAACCCATGACCTTCAAATTACAGGGGGAAATCACTAACAACTAGGCCACCAGCTGATTTCAGTGTGAGGGCAAGTCTAAGAAGAAGACTTCACATTCTTCTCTGAGTTATAAAACCCTTTTTATCCTCTCACTCTGTATGGTGGTGGTGGTGGTGGTGGGCTGGGATTCTCTCTCCATGAGCGGCTATCGGATGATACCCTGTGGGCGGGGCATGTGAACGGCGTCATTTACACCGGTCTTTTTCTTATCCCACCTGTATCGAGTCAAGGCCCACCCTCCCTGAGCTACGGTTGAAACGCCCTTTTAACAATTCCAGCCTATCGTAGCCAGGAATATGCGTTCTACAATGCGTAGCGAAACCTAATTGGACAGTGAGCTGTCAGTAGCACAGGCTCTAGCCAATCATGCTGCCTGGAGGGCGAGACATGTTGGTATTCCTAACCAATAAACGCTCTTTAAATATGAACAGTGGACCGAGAGGGCGGGTCTGTGCCTGACTACAGGTGGGAAAAACATTAACGCCTCGTTCCCTGCCACAGTGTCAACCGGCTTCTTTTTTTGCACTCCTCTCATCTCCTACGCCCACTGTAAAGGAGAACTCTTACTGTTAAAGCAGCTGGACGTAACGTTTCACAAGCTGACAAGCCAGGCAACAACCTGAGTCGTTTTTTTCACCGTCACGAAGCTTAAAAACAGAAAGATAAACCAGATGATTATGGAGACTGAGATACACGTGCCCGTGGGCTCACCGGTCATCAGAAAAATCCCCATATTTGTGGACGAGCACAACGTTACAGAAGGGGCGATGAAATTAATCAAAGAGCTTCGACCGACCTGGGACATGAACCTTGTGAAGACCAAGGTAAGATCTTCAGACACGACACACCTCCACCAGTCAGTCAGTCGTTAGCTGTCGTTACCTAGCCATATTAACGCCCTTCATTCATGTTTATATTGCTCTAAGGTGCTTTCTGTGTCTTTAAACATGACATAGAAAGAATTCAAACACACCTCAGCAGCTAGTGTCCAACTATCCGTTTACATTTTTGGTAAAATATATCTTTTTCATTCCAAAGACTGAAAAAGCTCTGGCTAGGCTAAACTACGCTAAGCTAACGCCCTCCCTCTGCTTTAATCTGGAGCAGCGAATCTTAGCAACCGAAACTCACCCTAGCAACCACAAGAAACTCTTGTTTATATCTCTTCTCTATTACGTTTTCACGTTTTTAACAAATGTCATGTATATACAGCAGTTGCTTAAACCTTTTTTTAATTTTTTAATGCTTCTGTATTTTTAAAATACTGCGTAATTGGAGACACAGCCACTCAGGAATTGCTGTCGCAAAGGTCCAGAGAAGGAATGTTTCCAATTAGTACCACTGAGTTTTGGGTTTTGGTCCAATAATACATTTGTCTTATAATACATCTGCTGCTTATTCCATTTTTAAGGTGCAGATGATGAGTGCCACCAAGTTCTGGTCAAGTTTTCTATTATTTTGTCATTATTTTATAATTATATTTTAAAAAGTAGTATATCTGATGCTTATTTAATTTTTATTTTCCCCCCTAAATGTTTGTTGGACTGTTTCTTTGTTACACTGTCTCTTTGTTGTGCTTTTTGTCTTCACATCGATTCAGAAAATGATTGGACACTTTGAGATATACATTTAAAATCCACCCGAGCTGAAATCTCTTATCACTACACACTGTAATAAAATAATTACAGTAATTAATAATAGCAACAATACTGATAATAATAATAAAAATCTCTCAAATGCAGTCTTGTAACTTCAAAAACCTCCTGAAGACTGATCTGTTCAGAGAGCCTCTCCTCTCTTGCATCTTCTTGCATTACTCCTACATAAAGCTTTTAGCCCTTAGAACTCTCCCCTGGTTCTCACACTGTCATAAAACGTGAGTGTTCCCTCGTATTATACGTCGCTTTGGATAAAAGCGTCTGACAAATGAATGTAATTTAATGTAATGTAATAATAATTTTGTCAAATTTCTAATAGACTTTATCAGTCTGGATAGAGGCTGGATACTTTATTTATCCTTTCTACCCTTCACCCCTTTCTTTATCCTTACACTACCCCGTGCACCTCTGACTGTAAGAAACCCAATTTTGTTCATATACTGTGTATGTGGATGGATGACAGTAAAAGCCAACTTGACCTGAGTTGACTTGAACTGGACTATGACTAAGAGAAAAGGGGGATCCAATGAGTCAGTCCTGTTATTAAGTTGCTAACACCTCACCGCAGGTTCACAAAAGTGTTTCTAGCTGTCAGTAGGCAGCTGGAAGTGACGGGATGGAGGTTTTAACATTACTGCTTTCATTCATTCGGTTCTAGCTTCTTATCCAACTAAATTATCTGCCAGACTTTCTGTTTTAATGTGAACTGGAGGTCATAAAGCTTGCGGAGTTGTCCCGTGGCTGAAGGTGTATGTGTACTGTTTTATACTGTTTTATTATCTATTTTATAACATCTTGCTCCAGTAGGATATGTTTGATACTAAAAATAGGTTTCATACACTGAGCTAATACACTGATCTGGCTGTCCATTCAGAAAATGACTGAACACTTGCAAGATTTACATTTAAAATCCACCCGAGTTGAAATCTCTTATTACTACTTACTGTAATAAAATAATACTGCTGCTATTAATAATAATTATAATAATAATAATAATAAAGATTCTTCAACAGTCTGGATAGAGGTTGGGCACTTCAGTAACCCCTTTCTTTACCCTTACATTACCCCTTTGGGCAGTCCAGGTGT
Source organism: Brachyalestes nurse (assembly GCA_037974405.1). Classification (NCBI taxonomy): domain Eukaryota; kingdom Metazoa; phylum Chordata; class Actinopteri; order Characiformes; family Alestidae; genus Brachyalestes; species Brachyalestes nurse. The sequence goes on from JBBPCY010000136.1 coordinate 11,560,010, forward strand.
TTGATATTCATTATGTTTGTAGGTCGAGCACTATTCATTTTTTTGCAGGTGGCCAGCTGTTGCTTTCGGGTTAAGTGGATTTGAACGGCAAATTACAAGATGACATTGAAGAGAAGCACCTCACAATTTGATTTTGATTCAGGGTGCCCATGTACAGTTATAAAACAATTCTTTACATGCCCTGATTTAAAAATTTGCATAGCAAACATATTTTCCCCTATATAGTCTTCAAATCTTCCAGTGTAGCTTTAGCTTATTTTAATTAGAATCTAGCTTGTACTCAGGGTATTTGTTTTTGTTCTTAACATCACGTAGGGATTATAGGGTTAATATATATAGTAGCTACTATAGTGCTAAATCATTATAGTGCTAATATATCATAGTTACACATTATAGATATTATAGTGCTAATGTATTATAGTGCTAATATCTTATAGTTATTATGTTATTGCCACTATAGTGCTAAAATTTTATAGTGCTAATATAATATAGTTATAAATGTATTATAGATCTAATATATCATAGTTGTTATATATTGAAGCTACTGTAGTGCTAATATATGATAGTACCTGTTTATTATAGTTATTCTATAGTATAGCTACTATAGTGCTAATGTATTATAGTGCTGATATATTATAGTTATTATATGGTTTTATATGGTATAGTTACTATAGTGCTAATGTATTGTAGTGCTAATGTATTATAGTCATTTTATATTATAGCTACTATAGTAGTGTACTAGTTTTTCATCGTAGATATCTGTGCATGTTGACATGTTTTAATGTTGACGTCATTTAACAAAAAGCATTTATTCTTTACCCTCAGTCATGATTTCACTTCCAAATACCACTGTCATCAAAATATCGGTGGTAGCCTATTGAACCTTTGATATGACAGCCAGAGTACAGTCCAGTTTCATAAGTGTTCTTTACTACGTCATCTGTTGAACTTCAACCCATATTTACTCCACGTTGTCACTTCCCAACCTGTATCTGGGTAAATGTCAATGTCAAGCTGTTCCAGTGTCATTGCCCATGTGTTTCATGTATTACACATTGTTGCTGTAAATGCTTTTATAGATGCTGTCAGTAGCAATTGGTATTGTCCTGTTTGTCCTGGAGCTAGATCAACATGCGGTGTGCCACAGTCAAATGTTTACTGCAGTTTTCAGCCAGACCGAGTGGCCCTAATCCTGGCCTTTCCCTCCACTCGGAGAGCGCAGCAGTGTTTACAGACCACCAACATAGCTTTCATCAATGAAAAAAAAGGCATGTATTGTTTCCTGACCTGTTGTGTGCTGCGGACTGGGTGTTACCATTCGAACAGAGCCAAAACTCTCGCTATGAAAGTTCTGTTGACACGTGGCACCTAGGGATCACCATTCATGAGATTAGTGAATCAGATTACAACCAGACGGTCACCTGCATCACAGGGCAATTAGTGGAGCGAGATGACTGGGTCACATGATAAGGCCAGCAGAGACGGCAGAGGTGAGGGGTGTGGCATATTTGTTTGCTGACTGCTGTCTGAGCCACCTTAACAGAAAAGAACTGTAAATATTTTCCACCATATGAGGGCAAATATTACTCATACCCTGAAGTATTTTCTGTACATGGCCATAAACATTCCTTAAGTGACCGGATATTCTCTTTCTCTGGCTACAAATATGTCTTGAGTGTTTTTGTGATAAATACAATATGTCTTCAGTAATTTGTCCATAAGTGCAAGAATGTTCTTCGTATCTGGTCTGTGGCAACCCCAAAAAAGAAAGAGAACGTTTAGCATCATTTTCAGTTCTTTAATGATATTAGCTGCTACTTTATTTGAAAACTTCTTCAATTTTTCTCTGATAAAGGAATTATAAAGGAGGAGGAGACATTTTCACAGGTTGATGAAAAATTGTAATGCGTATAATGCTCAACAATGTATCTGTTTATGGGAAAATATCACACACTTAGAAAAGAAGGAATAATTAGTCAGGAGTTTTGCCTGGGCATATGGAGCCAATGCACTGGTAATAGCATCCTGGTACCATTGTGTTCCCAAGGTGCTAAAGATGTGACAAGCCCTGATAAGTATGACTGAAAATGATTACCCAAGGACTTCTCTTTAGCCATATTTGAGTTATTTTACTGTTTGCTGTTTTAAGAACTATTCGAAACATAAATAGCCCATCAGGTTTAATACAAGAGACTAGACACACTGTTGTTTTTGACCTAAGTATGGCAGGTCGTTCTGGTCTCATTGTTTTCCTTCCAGCATAGATCAGTCAAAATAATGGGGAAACAACGTGCAGAGTGGTATCCAGTGTGAGTAGCCATCTATGCCCAGAATCTCCACTGCTATGTAAAGCCATTTCAGGAATGTCAGAAATGTTCTGATGGGTGGTGAGGTCAGTGGTGTGGATTGTGTTGGTCTCTTTCACTGGATGTATTTCCATGTTTTTTTTTTTACCAGTCCCAACCAGTTGCATGAATGAAATGTGGTATTCCACTGTAGACAGGGGTTATATGTACATATGAGCCCAGACGTGGTGATAAACATTTCTTGATGTGACCCAAAAATGCGCTCACAAAGCACTTCAAGTTAAACTTTGATTAACTAGCCCTGTCCGCTGTCTTTGTGCTGACGAGGCATAGAGTTTAAAGGGCACATTGATTTAATAAACGTCAACAACCTCAAGACAAAATGCTCATGCCTGTGTCTCACCAATAAGTCTTTTGAGATCCTGCTGCAAAATTAATTCTGGTTGTAAAAGAGGCACAGACATCAAATTGGAGTGGAATGTGTAAAATCACCCTCCACGTTTTACATGACCCTCCTACATTTAATGCTGCTCCCTTAAACGCATATGCATACGGGAATGAAGCACATATTGTGTTTCTCCAAGCACAAGATCCAATATCTTTAGGCTTCTGTTCTGGTTTGGACATCATGCATGGGCTCCTGTTTAAGCGTTGGCCCTGCCATTGGAAGATTGTGTTTTGGGGTGGTGGCACAGCCGTTAGTTGACGTTTAGAATATGAGGTTAGCATTCTCCTCCAAGTGTGTTGAGCTGTGCCATTAAAATGGGGAAAAGGTTGGAAATAACATACTGGCCAAATTGCGTCTGATTTTGCACCTGAAACAAGAGGTTTAATACAGCGGGTCTTAAATGACCAATCGCCCATTTGTATCTAGCATAAATATAAAAGTATAATAGACAATAATTAAAACGGTAATATTTATTTCTGATTCCGTAGTTTTAAATAATATTTACAAAGCCAGAATGAGGTTTTGCAGCCTTATTTTTAATCACATGCCTCTCCATACTCTAGCTTTTTACAGATGGAACAACCAACAAGCTGGTGGGCTGCTTTGTGGAAGACAGTCCGGAGGATGTGGTGCTGGTGAGAGTGTATGGCAACAAGACAGAGCTCATTGTGGATCGTGACAACGAGTTGAAGAGTTTCCAGGTGCTGCATGCTAACGGCTGTGCCCCCCGCCTCTACTGCACCTTCAACAATGGGATCTGCTACGAGTTCATGCAGGGAGACGCCCTGGGCACCCAGGATGTCAGAGACCCTGTGCTGCTCAGGTAAGTTCACAATACAATGTTTGTATTAGGGCGTTGTGTGTTTTTGGTTGTGCAAATATACACTACATATAAACTAAAACTGTATGTTTTAGAATAATAGACCAGCTCTTAGCTATGCAGATGGTTGCATAAATTAAAATAGTTACATAAGAAATCCTGAAGTCTGAATTTTCATGCTTTTGTCCAGTTTTAAAGGTTTCGCTGTGTGCTCTAATCTCTGAAACCACATAAGAAAATCTGTGTGACAACCTGATGTGGTTTCTTAGATGTGTGTGGATCTAGACCTGCAGTTTGCACAGTGCTAATTGCTTGAGAATAAGCTTTCTTTACTCATTAGGTACCTTAGCTCAGTAGCTCTTGGACAAAGCTAAGCAAAACAATCCCATAAGACCAGAGGTGACCTGTGAAAAAAATATTTTTTCTTGTTTGTTTATCAAATTTAAAGTCTGTGCAGTTTGCTTTAACATAGACATTAATGTAATATTTAAATGAACTATTTCAAATTCATATGAACTATATCAAATATTTGTGGTGACCACTCAAAGAGATCTATGCTGGTCCAAACATATAAACATTGAGTTACAGTTTGACCTTGAGACATGTTTCTTCACTGCAACAGTTTCAAGTATCCCAATCTCCTTCTAAGAATGCGATGAACCATACTGTACAGTGCCTGAGGCGTTAAGCTTTTGACATTGCAGGTAATGTATGCACCTGCTTCTGCTTTGCAAGCATTGCTTTAAAATCAGCGGACTTTGGCCTGTCAAGGCACCTCTTGTATCATATTTCCAGTTTCTGCTATCATTGAGAATGATTTCCCCTTCTAAGCCCTCTTTTGTAAGTTTCTTCCTTAGTAGAGGTGAGGGGTGTGGCATATCAGTTTGCTGACTGCTGCTGGAGCCAGCTGAACGGAAAAGGACCAAACTATAAATATGATGGCAAAGGTGGCCATAAATATTAATTAAGTGCCATATTATTTGCCTTAATTGGGCACAGATACTCTTCAGATCCAAGAGTTTCTTTGATAAGCCTGTTCAGGCACCTCATGTATCAGATTTCTCATATCGTTGAGAAAGATTTCCCCATTTGATCCCCATTTCTGTGTTTTTCCTTTAGGTTCTGTTTTTCTTGGCACTGTCTTTTCTTTTTTCTTGGCACTATGCTTTTTTGGGGCTGCAGTGTAAAATTGAATACAGATTTTTATTAAGCTGTATTTGTCCTTGCCTTGTCAGATGTATTGCTACTGAGATGGCCCGTATTCATGCGATCCATGCCCACAACGGCTGCATCCCTAAACCCAACCTGTGGATCAAGATGCGCAAGTACTTCTCCCTGGTAGCCACTGAGTTCACTGACCAGGCCTCCAATGCCAGGTAAGTTGAGCACAGACACACAAGTGAAGTCTGTTTTTATTTCAGCTGTATGGTTTGATAACACTGGGTGGGCTGATAGTTTCAAAATTTGGTGGTTAACTGAGATTTCATTTCGTGAAGGATGCCAACTCGCTGGGTGATATGGTGAAATATAATATCACTATATTTAGAACTGATCTCACAATATTTGACAATATATGTGTTATACACAGTAAGTTTTCAAAATTTATACCAAAAATACTATTAAAAGCTATGAGTGCAAATACTTTTTATTTTGCACTGTACTAAAACCAATAAACCAGGCCTAAGTATGCTCTATTTGTAACAAAATATCCAGGTGGTCAGTGTCCTTTGTGTACTGATGATATACACAGCATACTCAGAAAGCATATTGTGAAATTTATCAAGAAAACAGTGCTGCCCAGCTCTAATACCAGTTAGTCACACTGTTTCTTCAAAACAATAAATATGGCTAGAAGGATGTTGTCTTTCCTAAACAAACAACTTGTTTGGGCTTGTTTTTATTTATTGGCTAATATTTTACTGTTACTGTAATTTATACCAGTGCCCTTGCATGACGCCACCCGCCAGGTACTGTGCAAGCAAAAAAAGTTATAGCAGTCTGGATTACCTTTACCTGACCAAGCACTATTATTGGTATTATGATCATTATCAGGATAAGCGCACCTATTAGGCCTTTATGTAACAGCTGTCATCACCACCCCTGTGAATTACAGAGACAGAGGCTCTCAGAGCCCTGCTGATGTTTACATTTCGTCATTTACCAGGAAAAACAGGGCCAAGTGATGTGTATCCATGCAAAGTTATCCATGCAAAGTGAAAGCGACGGCTGTGTCAGGCAAGGCCATTCTCAGAGGGCTGAGGCTACCTAGGCAGATTACATGTTACTTTTTTAACATTGCTCTAAGAATTGGATTACAGGCCGAATCCTTCCTTTGTCCATTGTATCTTGTATCCATTGTAGAGAAAAGTCAATGGATTTGTTTAATGATATCATTGGGCAGGAGATTAACAGGCCCCAGAAGTTTGACCTTCAGCAAACAAATGAGTTGTGGATGAAGTAAGTGTCGGTTCTGACCTTCTTGGATGCCTCTGTTAGCAGCAGTTAAGACTGAAGTTAGCCAATATTTTAGTATGCGCTCACAGTTCTCCATGATAAAATCCTCAGCAGAAAGGCATTGCTAAGATGTAAAATAAAGTGTTGCTATTATAGTAAAACCCAGAAATGGGTTTCTTTGACCCATTTGTAATGAAATGTTCACCCAGGTTACAAGATCTTATTATGAAGGTGACATTGTAGCAGCAGATTGTTGTAACAAGCAACTGACATGGCATGGGCATGCGGATGGATTGCAGGTCTGTCCTCTCACACAATGTTGGTTTACAGAGTCCATGATGAGGTAGACGTTTATTAGATTTAATGGCTGTTTCCGTCTTGGAGCCATGGGCAATAGCATTTCACCTCTGATGACGAAGCAGGTCTGAGATTAGGGTCAAATTGTGACTTCTACGCATACTAATCCAGTAGAGAGGACGGTGGTCTGCAAGTTTCTAGACGCCTGCTGCGGCAGGATTAGGCTCCTAAGCCCATTATTCAAGAGGAGCGCTCCTCGCCACCGGCTTTCTCTTTCTCGTGGCCACGCTCCTCAGTTAAGTGACCCAGTAAGTGGCATGCGTCTCTGGGTTCTTGAGTGCATTATGCTAATTATCTTCTTCTAAAAAGAAGTCGAAAAGTAGATTCTAGACTTTCTTAGAAGGGGAGAAAAGAGTGTACGATAAAATATGTCAGTGCTATTAAAAGGCAGCAAAAATGAGTTTGTTGTTTGAAGTGTTACTTTTTCTATTTTTTCTATTAGTAAAAATTGTTTTACCAAATAATTACATAATTTAATATAAACTTGCAATATATTAGTAGTGCAATGTACACACCAACAAGCCAACACTAAAGTGTGATGCAGTGTCAGCATTACTGCTGTGATTAGAATAACCTGTCAAACAAATAAAATATTGATCACTGGGGGTTCTGACCATGGGGTAAAGGGAGCTAACAAATGATGCCAAGAAACAGATTAACTAAAGTTTATCAGACAGTGTTATTATTAACACTGTGCATCTGTATAGTAAGTGGAGCTGCTAAAATGGACAATGAGTGTAGATATGAAGTAGGTGCACCTAATGAAGCGTTAGTCAGTGTGTTGCTTTTCTGCTTTTATGACAGCATGTGATCAAGCTGGGTCAACTCCGTAGGTTTGTGCAAAAGCAGCTAATGAGTAGATCAAGTCTATCGTCCAGACATGCTCTTTAACATGCTCCTTTAACTAGAAATACCTTAACTTAAATGTGTACCTAAAATGTCCTGTTTTTCTTTCTTTGTTGTTCCAAAACCAAATTTCCAAAACATATAAATATGTAAATATGTGGAACTAAGTCTTCAAATAGGTAGAAACATTATCAAGATCAGCCTATCCATTAGGCTTGATTCCTCATAATGGGTCATGTTCAGTGCCACTAGCCAGGATTCCCCTAGTCAGATGTTGCCACCAACATTAAAACCAAGAGGGTGACGGCTAGCAAGTGCTTCCTCAAAGTCAAGTGAAGTGACTACATCTTGGGGCAACTCGAATTTCTTGAACTAATATTCAGTTTTACATGCTGAATAATTGGCTGTTCTCTGTCACGCATGCAGTGCTTGGGTGTAGTCTGCAGTTCTGATTTGCAGCCGTTATCCTGATGTTTATTGATGTCCGGATGTATTCAGGGAATTTCTCTGCAGGTGGGTGCCAGAAAGAGCTCAACTGTTTACCCATTCCCTTCCCTAGAATCCGACAGGAAGTCCCCAGTAAGGAAGTGCTGGAACAGGAAATGACATGGATGAAGGAACACCTGTCTCAGCTTGGCTCCCCAGTGGTGCTCTGTCATAACGACCTGCTCTGCAAGAACATTATTCACAACGTGAAGGAAGGTGGGCAGTAAACACTGTTACACCTTCGTAAGAGGGACACATTGTTTGATTGTGATAAAGCATGATGTTTGTTATGAAATGCTTCTGGGTGGGTCATGACCATTGGCTAAGTTGCTTACTTTAGACATCCTTATAAGACTGTTCTTGTTTGCCATTTACGCACTTACACATTTCGTTTCCTGCGCGCAACCAAACTAGTGGCTGCTAAGATGTCCTGCTAAACCCTTTCATCCTGTTTTTTGCTTTTCTAGGTCATGTTCGGTTTATAGATTATGAGTACTCGAGCTACAACTACCAGGCCTTTGACATCGGGAATCATTTCAATGAGTTTGCAGGTAAGGATGTTCAGACCAAACAGTGAAGTTTCCATGCACTTTGATGCTGTTTACAAAGAATTTGCTGTGTATGTGCATAATTCACAGTATATTTGTTTTTGACAGATAGCATATTTAATATCAATATAATAGGTCTGTCAAATCATTCAGATATTTTTGTGTAGTTAATCAGTATTACATGCATTTGCTTTTTGCTTATTTTTCAGTTTACAAGCAGTATATTTCATTATAGCTATATAACTGGACAAAATAAGCTGAATATGAATGTCTTTTATTACTTTCAATAATCCATTGAAATTAATTTCTCATTAAAATCACATAAACCCATAGTGAGCGTGAGCAATTTCCATCTCTAGTGAGAGCAACAATAGCTGCAAGTTGAAACTGTGATTGTAGCTTAGCTTGTTAGTTTGGTGCTATTTGATTTATCAATAGGTCTCTCGTGAGCACGGTGCTGCACATTTGACCGAAGGTGTCCTCTTTCGGTACCGTTACTAATATCACACTGGCAGTCATAAGTGTGTTTCACTTTCTTAAGGCATGAAATAATTTGGTGGTAAATTAATTTACCATGACTGCAGCTGGAAATAATATCAAACAGTTGGTGCAGCTTGACTCTTAAAAACTATTGACTCCCCAAAGCCATGCTTGTGGTTTGTGGTTTTGCTAAGGTGTACACAAACATGAAGCACACTACAGGCCACTCTCAAATAAAACAAATGATATGCTATTATTTCAAAATTCTATGAGAAGTAAACGCTAGAAATACTTAACTACTGTAACTACAGAGGGTCCTCGAGTTACGCCACAGATCCGTTCCTTTGACAGTGTTGTAACCCGTATTTTGTAAGTCGCAACACACCCTGGCCGGAGTCACTTACCGATTCTAACACAGTTCTAAAATCATACAAACACAACTAAGCCACATAAAAAGGAAAAGTAAAGACCCTCACTCATACGCCATGTTACTGTGTATGCACTGTGGGAATGCCAAGTGGGAGTGGGAAAGAACTCGAAACGTCGTCTGTCCCCCTGTACTGATGATCCTGTACTGGTTTTCTATATTTTATGGTCTGTGGTAACATGTTATTTAACCATAAAGGCTCAAACTATAGGTTTTGAAGAGACATATAGGGTCTGTCTTTAGTGTACTGACATTTGCTTTGTGTAGGATCATGAGAAAAGAAAAGTATTACTCAATTCATCAACATCACACAATTCCTTCTGGTTTACATATCATTGGACAAAATTTCAACAGGATAATGCTCTTAAGTGTTCTTCAAAACTGACCCAAAAATACATCCAATACATCAAGGTTTGAGAATTATATCTTGGCCTCCCCAGTCTCCAGATCTTTTTATCATTGAGCTGCATGGGATGATCTGGACTGACAAGTTCGCTTTCAGCGTCCAGCAAATGAGATGAACTTTTTGCATACTTGAAAAGGTGCAGGGAGATTTTAAACACAAGTTATTTCCAAAAATTGCTGGAAACAATGCAGCAAATCTGTGCTTCTGTAATAAAGGCAAGGGGAGGTTATTTTGGTTAAACTCACACATAACCTTTCACATCCATCACTCTGCACTTATAGTGTATATTGTTATATTACACTTCAAAATCAGCTACAGCATATTGTTTATTCATTAAAAAATCTCAGGGTGGGCCTAAACTTCTGGCCTGTAGTGTATTTCGTTTATCAGTTGTGTGTAAGTGCTCATTAAGTGTAAGTGCACTGCTAGTGAGTGGAAGAGCCTTGTATGTTTGTAGAACATGCAGTTTCCAGTGTTTTAATGCTGTTGATGTTTTTTCCAGTACGTATTTCTGAAACAGCGTGTTAGATTGATATATGCAATACCTTTACAAAACATCACATAATTCAAATTCGAAATACTCACATATAAAAACTGTGGAGCAAATGGTACACTTAGAAACAGTTTTTATGTATTTCACCAACCTCTTTTGTTTAAAACAAAAACCTGATTTTCCATAATATGGACCCTAAAAATTAATAAAATGTGTTTTTTATTTTGCTAACTTTGATGCCACTAAAATATAAAGTGCAGCTTCCAAACAAAGGCAGAGAGGAACTTTCTGTTGTATCATTAGTTTAAAATCAATGAGTTTTGAAAATATGTGTATGGTTGTCTTTGCTTGGTTTAATAGATGTGTGTGTGTGTGTGTGTCTTACAGGCATGAGTGAACTGGACTACAGTTTATACCCAAGTCGGGAGTTGCAGTTGGATTGGCTGCAGACTTACTTAAAGGCCTACAAACTCTTCAGTAAGAAGGGGGAGGAGGTGACCCAACGTGAGATTGAGATGCTCTATGTGCAGGTCAACAAATTTTCTCTGGTGAGTAACCTGATAGTCAGAACAAGACAGTGAAATAGAGAAAGAAATACTTTTGCATTAAAAGCAATGGTCTGACAAAAAATCTTTTCTCAAATGTAGTTGATCAGCCAAGACAAACTCTGTTGTAGTTGATCAGCCAAGACAAACTTGCTTTCTTTTTGTTTGCTTTCTTTTTTTATTTTAATTAAAGCTATGATGCTCACGTAACAGAACCATCCAGTCAACTCTGTGCAAACTGCCTCAATCATCACACACTTGAATACGAAAGTGAACAAAAGTATAGTCAAAGTTCAGGCTTCTGTACAGCTGCTTCTGCTTTTAGCTAAACATCACACTTTTGGCCGTTTTGTCCTGTGCTTTCAGCTGGAGATGGTGCGTGCGTGCGTGCGTGCGTGCGTGCGTGCGAGCGAGCGAGCGTGTGTGTGTTAGTGAAAGAGAAATTAGATTAACTTTGGCAGTAACTTCTTGTTCCCCTCTTTGACAGGCGTCACATTTCTTCTGGGGTTTCTGGGCTCTCATCCAGGCCAAGTATTCCTCCATTGACTTTGACTTCCTTGGGTAAGCAGTCCCCCTAGAACCCATTTTATCAGGAATTGCTTTATTAACAAAATGCATTCCTTACAAATTATGTACATATGAAAGCACACAGATGATTTCTTGCAAAAGTAACACTTGTGGTCGAGTTGAACACTGTTGTTGCCCTTAATGTCTTTCAAATAAAAATACCCAAAGAAAAGAAAAAAAATATTCAAATAAACATTGTAAGTGTAACCAAGATGAAGTGAAGTGTGGAAATGTAACAGAATAAAGTAAATTGCTGTGTGCTTGTTGCTGTTCCTGTATATCGACGTAAATAACAGGTAGCATGTTAGATACAGTGATGTAGTTAATGTTTTAACGAACTCTATAATGAATGTTAATATGAGTGTTATAAATCACTAGTGTCAGGCCAGAAAATGATTTTGATAACATAACTTTGTGGTGGAACTATGTATTGTTTTCTTAGATTGATTTTGTAATAACGATGATTATTTTTCCAAACGTCTTTGCCTTTTTATCCCTTTTAGTTTCAGATGTGTCATATTGTGTACCCTGATAGACCTGAAGTGTATGTGCATACAGCACATGTAAATTGCATAGGAGAGCGATGACATGAGACTTTCTCTGCAATGCAAATAAGTAAATAGGCTGTATAAATGAGCACAATAAATACACAAATAGCTTAAATAAACAGCATGGGAGGCTTATTATATATTTCCATAAGGCAGGCCACATCAATCTGGCCCGCATTTGCGTACATTTGTCCTAAACAAACATGAAATGAAATAAATCAATAGAGAAAGCTAGTTGTGCCCTGATTGGTGTTTAATGTTCGATTTGTAATGTTGTGTTGTTTTGACCACCGCAACTACTTACTTAAATAGAATAACCAAACCATTGATGGGTTGCTTGGCCTAAAGTGAACCTCCAGTGTTAATGCCTATGAGTGAATGTAACATTAATGTCTTTTGTGTCCTAAAAACACATTGACCTTGGGCCTATGGTGTGGGATGGAATTTGTGAATGAATGACTTGGCGGGAGGGCATGCTTCTCTCTGAAGCTCCCCTACAGCAGCATTTAAAAGGTGTAGACTGCTGTGGCTACTGTCAATAGAGGCCAACGGTGTCCGTTTGCAGGGTGAAACGTCAAAACATTAGGCAACAGAAAGAGCTGGCATTGCTGTGCCACCACGGCGTGCTTGTGGCAGGACTTCTGTTGTCACCTAAAACAACCTCTCAGTAATGAAAATAACCCCACATGGTTCCACATGCAACATAATAGCTCTCTCCCGTCTCAGCAGTGACGTCGGTTTTCAGCAGTGTCAGGCTTTAAAATAGCTGCTGTTAGAGGACTCAAATCTGCTGTTTTAGTTATTATGCAATGACTGCAGAGCACAAGATTAGACAGGATTTGGCCTTTTTTCCTAGAAAAGTGGAGGGTTATACTAAAATCTTTGAAACCCTTTATTGGTCATTGTACCACCTTTTCCACTTTCTCAGGAAAGTACTATTCGTGTTGCAAGAGTTGATTCACACCCTTTAAAACACTGTTAAAACTCTCTTGGCTTATTCAACTTTTTAAAGTATCTTTTGTACTTTTAGGGGCCCATGTCCTGAAAAACCAAATTAACCTTACATTTCTTAATGAAACACTTTAGCGTGATTTAGCCTGTAAACCTTGATAAGGTTTTAAAACATACCTATCTCTCACCAGCTCAGATATATGGAAACGAAGCTGCAGACTAATTTGAGTTCACACACATTTACATATATCCACCTATTCAGCCTACAGCAGTTTAGTCAGACCCATTCATGGTAAAAGTTTAAAGCAATCTTTTTCAAATATAAGGCACCCAGTCTTAGAGGTCTAGTAGCAAAAGCAGCCACTTTAATTCTAAGTAATCATGACTGTTTTGTTACACAAAATCATGTAAATATCATACATTATTAAAATAAACATAAAAATGTAGGATATGGGCCCCTTTTAGAAGTATCATAATGGACCTTAATGCAATATGTATTAATACACAATATAAAAACACATGAGTAAATATAAGAATAATAATAGGAATAAAAAGTATTTATGAAATATAAGTTAGAACAATAAGTAATGTAAGAATTACAGATGATGGAATAAAATAAATCAGGGAACAATGCATTTAAATTAAAAACTGGACTAAAAACATTTTATTCTTCATTTAAAATGTAGTATCTGAGTCTTGAACATTGGTAGATCGTTCAGGGCTCTGCATGCAAATTTCTTTTTCTGTAGACACATTATTTCTTCTTTTTTCTCACAGTTATGCCGTGCTGCGCTTCAATCAGTACTTTAAGACCAAGCCCATGGTCATGGCCCTCAAGATCCCGGAGTGAGAAGAGTGGAGCAGCGAGCGCTGCCCTGCTCGCTGACCTTCAACCCTGGAGGCAGAGACACTTTTTTCCAGCTTGGTTGGGGTGGACATGAGGGTGAGTCAAGTTTGAGCCAGGCCTACTTTTCCTACCCCGCTGCAAAGAGCATTTCTCCTGGCAAACTCGACCCACCTCTGTGTCTTTACTTCCAGTCGATCAAGATTCTGTTTCCTTTTCCAGTTTATTTATTTTTGTTTTCCTGTTTTTATTTATTATTGAGAGCAGTTGCCCAAATTTGTACATTTCTTTCCAGCAAAAGCAACCTAGGTCAAAGCAAATGTACAGTAGATTCTATGCATTTAGAATTGCTTTGAGATTTGCAGTGGGCCTTTTGCTGTGTGTGCTTGTGTGCCTGGCAACCATTTCAAAGTGGTTTGCAGTGAAGGGACCATACTGGTAACTGTGTTTGAGCCGAGAAGAATCCGACCTGTTAACTCTTTGTGATTACAAATCTGCTGCCTAGGGGAAAAAAACAACAACCAAAAATAAGCCGGCAGACCTGAAGTAGCATTTCTGGGTGTGAGGAAGTCAGGATGGTCAACTGACCATGACTCTCTCTTTTTTTTTTTTTTTTGATGTTGCTCCTGAACATTCCTGAGAAGTTAGGGCCACGGTGGCCATTCGCCCTCCACTTTCTGAGCACCAGGCTTTTTTCTGCCTTATAGGCTTTTATGGTAATTAGCAGCTCTGTTGAATTTTCCATTCATCACAGGTGGTGGAAAATCCCAGTCGTCCTCACCCTTTGCCCTTGCATCACCTGGCAAGGGACGTACCGGGTAACTAAAAAGCTTCACCCTTTTGATGTCTGCAGAGCTTAGCACTCTTGGCACGCTCTTTTAATCTCTGAGCCCTCCTCCTCCCGCCCTCCTGCCCAGCAGCTTCCCAAAACAGGAAAAAGATTCTAAAATTATATAATGACATTGCATAAGTTCATCAAGGTCGGCAGATGTTAAGGCTTGGCACTGGTTCATCTTCCTCAAGCATTAAATCCAAGATTACTGTTTCTATGGCATTGGAGACAAGTGACGCTCTCAAATTCACCCCCCCCCCCTTCAAATAGACTGTTGTAGGGAAGTCATTGACTGAAGAGTTGCATCAGGTTTAAAGTGGTCTTCCTCTCTGGAACCCTCCAATCTACTTGAAGTGCAACTAACAATAGTAATTCCTGCAAATGGTTTGAAGTGTGTTCTGACGGTTCTTCTGGTCTCTTGCAAGAACCGCATTTGAGTACCTTATTCTACTCATTTTCTTTTTTAATTTTACTAAACACATATTTTGCACATATTAATATTAAGCTGTTCCATTTCTCCACTGATTAGGACATTCCATTATGTACTCGCCCCGCAAGTACTCAGGCTTCATCAGAGTCAATGGTTTTGGAGCGGTTCCTGAGAACGTCACCTTCTGTGTGAAAGCTCTGTGGTAGTTTGACCAGGAAAGGCACAAATGAAATTTATCCTGATCAGATGTAGCCGTGTGTCAATCAAATCAATGTTAATCCTTGTTTTGCAACCCAGCCCCACTGCCTTCGCCCAGGCTGCATGTTGAAGGGGTTTAGCGTCTATAGTCTGTTT
Organism: Brachyalestes nurse; assembly: GCA_037974405.1. Lineage (NCBI taxonomy): Eukaryota > Metazoa > Chordata > Actinopteri > Characiformes > Alestidae > Brachyalestes > Brachyalestes nurse. The sequence continues at coordinate 11,575,152 of JBBPCY010000136.1, forward strand.
TACACTGAAACCTTTAGGCAGTTTCTCCAACCCAAGTGTCCTTCTGACTGGAGGCCAGTTCGAATCCTGATCCTATTTTAGTCCGGTAGAATTTTCAAAAGCATGTGAAAGCATAGAAACCCGAAGGCTCTGGGCTAAAGCGAGCCACGCGTTGCTGCTCAGGTGTTCCTACGCTGTCGTGTGTTAATGGTTGATGATGCTAGTTAATAATGAAACAGCCAAAGCTCCAGGCCATAACTGGAACCAAGAGGCCCCTCAGCAACACCATGAATAATTTTGTAGTCAGCGAGTCACTAACAACCTGACAGAGAGTTGTAGACAGAGTTTAGCCTGTCTCTCTGTCTCTCTCTCTCTCTGCCTGTCTCTCTCTCTCTCTCTGTCTGTCTGTCTCTCTCTCTCTCTCTGTCTCTGTCTCTCTCTCTCCCTCTCTGTCCCTTTCTCTCTCCCTCTCTTCAGGCTCTTCCCTTTTTCATCGCTTCTGTTTCAAAAAAACAATTTTAAAATGATTTAAAGCTTTACATTCTGGTCCATGCATGTTGGCTAAGATTCCTAAATTTCTAATGAGTTCAGCTTTAAGTGAGAGTTCAACCTAAAAATGCATTTGAACACAAAAATGTCTGAATTCGGCCCCTAAAGATCTCCAAGAGTGAAAGTACTTAAATGGTGCTTCACCTAAAAATGCAAGTGAATGGAAGGTAGGACCAGTTAGTATGTGGAATCTTCTTAATTTCATTTACTACTTGCACTTTAGAATTTGTGAAAAATTCAAGAGTCTCTGACAGGCAAAAGTGGTACAGCCATCATATGAAGGTATAACTGGGGCACCAAATCGTGGCTATTTTCACTTTTTTTTTTAGCTCTTTTGCTTACGGTTCTGCAGCTCTGCAGTGCTTGCCTTTTCTACTGTATAGTATATCAGACATTGAATATGGTTACAAGCTTAGTAATGAAATGGGAGTGTATTCTGAACTTCATAAAGGTCCAGCACTTATTTTAGAAGTGTGTTAAAAATGATTAGGTTAACTTCTTACTTTTTTAAAAGACCTTGTACGCATTTTTTCCATGACTGTGTTTGGGAAGGATTATTTACTGAAGTAATTTGTTTTTGTTTTGTTTTTTTTTTTTTCTCTGACCTTCTGTTTGTGTTCTGAACATACCAAATGAATCCGTTTTTCACAGCTTGCAGTTCTTTTAAGATTATTTTGTGAATGTACTGAACTGACTTGAAACCATGTACAGATAACATTGTGTTTCTCTTAATCGCTATAGACGTATATATATTTGACCTTTTTTTTGTACTTGCAATTGCCTGAGTTGGACTGGACTGAAGGGTCTCTGGTGAGTTGTGCTGATACTGACAGGGGCGGCTGTGTGTGGGGGGGCTTCCTCCGCCAGCAGTGGGCGCCATTGTTTTACTGTGAAGGGCACAGAAGGTGGAGAAGGGAATGTAAATACTGTGAAATATTGTGAAAAAGACAGAACTGTACTGTACAATGACCCTTTACACTTCTGCTTAAGTGCTGGGGAGAGTAACATTTTGTTCATAAATATTTCCATTAAAAATGCTGTCTAAATATATTTGGTATTGTCTTCCTTTTTCTCTAAAGACATTTTAATGATTGCCCTTTGTTTTATTTCTTATTTCTGGGGCCTGGCCCCACAGAACTCATCCAACCATGTCTTTATGGAGCTTGATTTGTGCACTGGGGTACAGTCATGCTGGAATAGAAAAGGTTCTTTTCCAAACTGTGTCCACAAAGAAGCCTGGCGTTGGTATAGTGAAGCATTAGGACTGCCCTTAACTGGAAGTAAAGGGGGGCACCTGAATTCCGTAATTAAGAGGTGTGGCCCAATATCGTTGTACATAAGAAATATTGACATAAGTAGTGATATTGCACATGTTAAGACAAAGAAACTGCACACACACACACACACACATATATATATATATACATACTAATGCTGGGCAACAGTTATCGCATGGTTTTTATTATATGCAAAATTAATTCAAAAGTAGTGTATTGAGCACTTTTATTTTTAAAGCACTGCTACATGAACAAAAGTGCAGTAACATTTGGTTTGCAAACACTTTAAACAAATAAGGAGCTTTTTAACAGCAGTGGTCCCTTTAACACAGTTACACAGCTGCAGTTCAAATATTTCTTGTAAATCTCAAACATGAATGTAATCAAATCTGATTTTGTGGCAAAACAACATTACTTTTGATTCAAACACATGATGCTGTCAGAGAAACAGGTTTATAATACAAATGGGAGTCATCAGAACCTCACTGATGATCCACCAGCTGAAACCAAGCTGCTGCAGAAAATGTTCTAATGAAAGTCACACTATAATCTTTACCTCCAACACCACTGATCTCATCCAGAGCTCATAAAGCCATTGCTCTGTTCAATCCATCCAAGTCTTCTTGTTCTGTCAACAAGAAGCCAACAGTCCAGCCAGAGCACCAAACTTCGAAGAAGCCAGCACTAATAAACCTGATAATTGCAGACGGTTCACAGCAACAGTCCATTAGCAATTTCCTCCAGAATCAAAAAAAGATTCTTCTGATTATGATTCTGAGTCACTTACTGTTGCTAATGTTCCTTCTTACTCTGGTTAAACCAGGATCACTTAAGAAATATCTCATAACAAAGCATGTTTTTGCCCAAGATGGGTTCTTTCCATTGCTGCAAAAAACGTATCTTGGCATCTTCTACCAAGTGTCCAATCTTCAGGACAACCCCCCCCCCCAAAAAAAAATCTTTGGTTTGTAAGTTCCCCCCCTGACTTTTAGATGAGGTCTGATGTTCAAGACATAAAGCAAGGGCTCTGATTCAAACCCACAACCTCCTAGTCTTGGAAGCAGTGCTCAAACCACTCACATGCCTTTTTTTTACATTTTACTTTCAGATAAAATGTGACATACAAGATGTAAAAAGTAAGACTCTGAATTGATCATACAACCTTCCAAATCTTGAGACCACAGCTAAAGCCAGGGAGCTACTGGGCTTGACGAGCTGCCTAACTTATTTAAGATATAAGATGAAGTGTGACATGCAAGACAAAGTTAAAGACACAGGTTTGATCCCACAACCTTCTGTTTTTGAGACTGTAGCTTAAACTGTAAGCTACAGAGCTAGGTCAGAGGCTTGGGTAATTTTCTGGATATCTGACTTTCAGAGAAAGTGTGACATACAAGAATTAAAATGAAGACTTGGGTTTGATCCCATGACCCCATGTTTCGGAAGTCACAGCTTAAACAAGTGAGCTACATGGCTTGACGTGCTTTTTTTCATATATATCTTTCAGATTCCTAAATCCTCGCACCCTGAAGACTGAGTTTGAAATAAACAAATAAAAAGACACATCATTATGTTCTCTGTAAGCTCTATAGCTTACAGTTTAAGCTACGGTCTCAAAAACAAAAGGTTGTGGGATCAAACCTGTGTCATTAACTTTGTCTTGCACATCACACTTAATTTGAAAGTCATATATCTTAAATAGGTTAGATAGCTTGTCAAGCCCAGTAGCTCACTGGTTTTAGCTTAGATTGGAAGGTTGTAGGATCTCTTCAGTGTCTTACTTTCAACATCTTGTATCTGAAATGTCCAAAAAAAAGGCATGACAGTTGTGGGATCCTGTGGCTCAGTGGTAAGAACCCTGCCTCCAAGACTAGGAGGTTATGGGTTCGATTCAGAGCCTTTAGCTTTATGTCTTGAACATCAGACCTCATCTAAAAGTCACACTTCCAAAAAAAGGCGTAAAAGCTGTGGGATTCTGCGGCTCAGTGGTAAGAGCACTGCCCTCAAGAGTAGGAGGTCTGGGTTCTAATCAGAACATTTAGCTTTATGTCTTGACCATCGGACCTCATCTAAAAGTCACATTTCCAAAAAAAATGGCGTGCAAGCTGTAAGATCCTGTGGGTCTGTTGAAAGACCACTGCCCTCAAGACTAGGAGGGCTGGGTTCTAATCCGGGCCTTTAGCTTTATGTCTTGACCACTGGACCTCATCTAAAAGTCAAATGTCCAAAAAAAAGGCACACAAGCTGTGAGATCCTGTGGCTCAGTGGTAAGAGCACTGCCTTCAAGACTAGGAGGGCTGGGTTCTAATCAGAGCCTTTAGCTTTATGTCTTGACCACCGGTCCTCATCTGAAAGTCAAATATCCAAAAGAAGGCCTGCAAGCTGTGGGATCCTGTGGCTCAGTGGTAAGAGCAATGCCTCCAAGATTGGGAGGTCATGGGTTCGAGTCCTGAGCAGGGGTCTCCACAAATACCAATACCTAACAAAGGGGGGGGGAACTTAATCGTCGGCCCCCCCCGGGCTCCTGAGCGATGAAAAGCTGGGGTTATAGAGCCTGAAACCAGAGAACCCAGGGGGTTTTACTGTGCGAAAAACGGCGTCGAACTTTTGAGACAGTAGGAACGAACTAACTAGTTGGGTTCTAGTGTTTTAAGTTTGTTAGGTTTAACTGTTTTAAAAGTTTGTTCCGTCCAGCATCTTAGGCAGGATTTGAACCAAGATCCTCCTGCATTAGAGGCAAGGACTTTACCACTACTCCACCAAGTCTCTCACACAGACCAAGCTTTTTTTAGGGGGTTTGTCTTGAAGATGTTTCCCAAGATTTTTTTTGCAGCAATGTTTTGTTATGAGATGTTTAAGTTTTAAACCATTGTGAGAGGAACAATATCAACAGTAAGTGACTCAGAATCCTAATCTGAAGATTTGTTTTATTCTGGAGGAAATTGTTAATGGACTGTTGATCAGGTTTGTAAGTGCTGGCTTCTTCGAAGTTTGGTGCTCTGGCTGGTCTTGTTGACAGAACTTGGACGGACTGAATAGAACAATGACTTTATGAGCTCTGGATGAGATCAGTGGTGGTGGAGGTAAAGATTATAATGTGACTTTCATTAGAACATTTTCTACAGAAGCATGCACTGTTCCAGTTTCTTGAGTATAGAACTCATGGTTTAGCCCCACTGGTCTTTTTGTGGAACTTCTTTTATTTATTTCAGACAAGGCTGAAAGCAGTATATAAAAATGTAACATTTGCCTTTTTACCAGTTCATTTTAAATTGTATAAACTCACAGAAAGGGATCTTTGCTTGAAGCCACAGAACTGTTCTTTAGAAAAGTACTTTTGTAAACAAGATGCATCACTAAAGTTTGAGGAACCTCCAGAAAGGATCTGTAAATAAACCTTAACCTAGTAAATGACCTGTGTTTTGTGAAGGTTTCTTAAACCCTGAAAAAGTTCTTGACCCTCACATCACATTTACAAGTCTGTTTGTTCAGGAACTGAGTTCCTGAGTTCCAATAACATATTGCAAAACTTTTGCCACCCGCATCCTTTTAGTGCCTTCCCTTCTCTACCAAAAACCCACTTCAACACAGTAAGGGCTTAAAAACCAACTGTTTGAAAAGTTCCTTGCTCCAATAATGTGGGACTTCTTTTGCCAATCCTGGTCGAATTAGTATCGCCCCTTGTTCACCAAACCCACTTCAACATAGTAAGGGTTTGATAACCAGCTGATTAGTTGGATCACATGATGTTGGAAGCAGTGAAAATGCTCAGGTGTGCAGGGCAGTGTGCCTCAACTGTTTGAATGTTGATATATGTTGCACTGTGGTCCATGGAGAAATATCTCAAACTATGTACATGTTCACACCTTCTGAAGACAAAGTAACCTTGTAACCAGCTCAGTGTTCCAGTGGACCACCTGATGCACCTGTCCCAACTCATTATGTTCTTCTGAAGACCTTGATTGGCTTGGTCAGATCCATTTGTGTGCTAGAAAGTGGATCTCTAGCAGTGCTGGACTGGCCATTGGGCATACCGGGCATTTGCCCCATTTGCCCCTTATTTCAAGGGAAAGTAAGGCAGACTTTCCCTTGATTCTGTTTCATGGAACAGGACCCTGGGTTAAGACAATTTTTTTGATTTGATCACATTCATTTACAAGAAATATTTGAACTGCAGCTGTGTAGCTCTGTTAAAGGGAACACTGCTATTAAAAAGCTCCTTATTTGTTTAAAATGTTTGTAAACCAAATGTTATTTGGCACTTTTGCTCTGATAGTAGTGCTTTAAAAATAAGTGTTCAATACACTACTTTTGAATTAATTACTTAATTTTGCATATAACAATGTGATTAAAATTTTTAAATGTTGCCCAGCATTACTAAAAAGTGAAATATGATGTCTAACGCCTTTAGATCAAAAGCTAGTGACCAAATAGCTGGAAAAAAAGTAGCTTTATACACTCTACACATGGACTGGACTGGAGGGAAAACAATGAACAAAGGACCACATGAGTAGCCCAAGGATCTGTTTTAGAAATAGCACAACTCACCTAACATTTAATTTAATGAGCAGCGTCTAACATTTAAGTTGATCTTGTTTCTATTCTTCTTTAATCACATTTGCATTTATACAGATTTGAAAATAACAATATCTAAAAAAAAAAGCCATTAAAAAGTTTATTATACATGAAGTTTAGGTAAACTCTGTTCTAGTGTATCAAACTGGTAGCCCTTCGTATGGCTCAGTACTCGTGAAGTAGCTCTCAGTTTCAAAAAGGCTGTTGACCCCTGCTCTAGCATTTCCCTCTCTGTCTTAGGGCTCTGTGACCCATTCCACAAGTAAAAATTTTCTGCATCGAAGCCACAGGCCTTCCCTCTCATCAGCAGTTCTCCACATCAGAACTTCCAGCACTTGCAATGTTCGTATCAATCCAATCATAAGAATGAAACCAGTGTATACAACCTGTTCCTTCTGACACTCTTAAGTGCGGACCTCACATGTCACCTGTTTTCCAAAGTTGACGCATAAAGTGTTTGCACAACACTCTACTTGGACCGAACCATTAACATCAAAAATAAAACTTTTTTAGATTACCCAAACTTTGTATTTCTTGTGAAGGGGATATTTCACCAAAGCCTTAGAATTCATATAACTAGCAATCAGTTAAACCTTTAATTATAAAGAAAGGGTTTTTATAATTGCTAAGATCCATTTTCAGTGTTCTCTTTTTTTCAAAACTTTTCAAAGTATTGATGGTACATATAGTATGTTGTTGTGCAAATACTTTGAAAAGCATAGCACAGTTACCTAATAATGGCGTAATAAATACAATCCCTTTTGTAGTTGATTGGCACCATATGTACACACACACACTATATATATATGTGTGTGTGTGTGTGTGGGGGGGGGGGGGGGGGGGGTTTGAGAGTGGGTGAGTGGAACAGATTGGTCTCAGTTTCAGCCAACACTCAAGTATCGTTATGGGAGAAAAAGAGTTTTGTGCATTCTGTAATTATGCCAGTGTAAAAATGAGATCCATCTGTTTCATTAAAATTGCAATTTTACCTTGTAGATATGACCATTTTACTGTGATCTCGCTGTCTTTCAACATAGTTTTGTAGAGGTAAGCACTTTTGTTACACTTCAAAGAACCAGTCAGTCCCTTAAAGCCTCTGTAGCTCCCACCGCTCTGTAAGTTCTAAGCGAGCGGGGCCGGGCCAACATGTCAAGGTCACTGTGACCATGGCGATGAGATATCTGAGTGGAGGTGGCATAATGACAGCAGTGCCTTGTGGGATAGCAGAGCCTTCTTCCCCATCACATGCCCCACCATCACTGTCTGCACACACACACAAACACACACAAAGCTTATGTGCTATGGACACAGGCACTATGACCTTGACATACCAAGATTAACTGTGGCACACATGACTCACTGAGTGACTTCTCAAACATTGAGAGAAAGAACAAGAACAGACTTTTAAAAAATTAAATATAATCTCCACCCCCCTTTCTTCTTTAGTCTTGCAAAGGAGCTCCAATTGTAATGTAGTTAACAAGTAAGCTAATGGAAGCTTGTATCTCATCACTTAGCACTGCGCAGACTGCACTGTATCATCACACAGCTGGAATCAAAGACACGGCTGGATGAGTTCGGTGTGGAAGAAGCTGACTGGCCTGCACAGAGCCCTGACCTCAACCCCATCCAACACGCATTGCAACACACATAATCCAAGCATCCTTTTTTCCTGGGCTGAAACGTCTTGATTTCAGCACACAGCTTTACTGTAGGTCTGAGACATGGTGCCTGCTACATAACTGGCTTGCACATCAGAACATACTTTTTGTGTATTTTGTTTGTATAAAAAGGGTGGGATGCACCAAGTAAATTTCAGGGCTCCCACTGGCAAGCTACACTGTTATCTGTTATCTATGTATCTGTAGTCTATAGTTAATTACTCTGCTCTTATCTCTGTTCTTATCCCTTAAAGCTGAATTCCACTACCTCACACTGTCTCCACTGTCTGTGAATTACACTTGCTCTTCCCCTGAGCTCCCCCGTCCTCCTCTACTATATGGTTTGACCTGATACGCCCCCTGTGAAACTGACCTGAACATTAAGCTATAGGATCAGCATTCTGCCTCCACTCTGACTGACTGTAGCCTAACAAATGGAAGCCTGCCAGTCTGCTGGGTGCTTTATGGGCTAGACTTTAGTCTGAAGAGTTCCTATGAGGGCTGACCTGCAGAACAGAGATGACCACAGCTCACTAATGAGGGAAACTCCTCTAGACAGAAGCGGTCTCTAAGCTATAACACCAGTGAATGCAGCTTTTCTGAAAGTGTAGTCAGCCAATACAGGTCTGAACAAAATTCAGTCAGGGCTGCTAGACTACTGGAAATGCTGACTTAAAATGTTCACATTATTCATGTGTTAGCGAAAACTGTTAATTAGCAGCATGCTACCAGACTCTGTTGCTTTTTGAGGTGTGAGACATGCACTGAAGTGTTTTAGTTCTATTCCAGTTAGCCTTAGGCTCAGACACTCTTTTCACAGCTACACACACTGCCGGTAAAATACATGCTAAAATCACCACACATTTCAGAATCATCCTTTTCCACGCTTCTGTGTATTTGTGTACATGGTTCTAGCAAGGGCTTAGATTTGACTCATAGGCCTACACTCTTCCATGCTGTCAGGCAATGTATCTTCAACAATCACCCACTGACAAAAGATTACCACCCCCCTCCCCCTCCAAAATACAGAAAATATGAGATGTTTGCAAGACATGCGGATGTTGTGTCGGTTAGTCCAGAATCAAATCTGTAAACCGTGTTTAGTATTTGAACCTAATACCTTTCTAGTGTGCTGGTATTCAATGCCGTATTTAAATGCCTGGCTATGACATTTTTAAAAATCTGTGAACATCCAAGTGCGGGAAACCAGCAAAGTTGTCAAAATCAGTTGCTTGTTGTAGCTTCTATTATTCTAATAAGGCTTCTATTATTGCCATGGTGTACAAATGTACAAATATTTACGAAAACTTTCATTCCGGCTGCTCAGAGGACGGCTTTTCAATTAACAAAAAAAAAAGTTCAAGATATATCTTTTGGACGTAACTCAAGCATGTCTTTGCCACACAACAAAGAAAAACTGAGCCTTTTAGAGCAAGAACAGTTGCTAGACTGAAGTTCACACTATTATTTTCATTCTGGTATTTCACTGGAAGTTAACAGCACACCCGCACGCACAGCCAGAGGGGAAAAATAAGAGTAAAACTGAGAAAAACATACTCACCTGTCACTTTAACTTCACATCACATTATTTCCAACCTTGTATTACTTTGCCCAAAAATAAAAAAGTGAGTAAATATGCATCACCAGGCATTGCGAGTGAACTGCGTGAGTCCCATTTGAACCCGCAGTCCCTTGAGCAGGGTAATTAGTCAGCTCCATCTTTCCAAACAGGTTCAGCGATGCATAGAATATAAAACCATCCCTGGTCCCCAAAAGCACAGGCAGGGTTATGATTCATCTAGTTAAGACAGAAAAGCCCCAGTAGCAATCCCCCTTAATCTGTGAGCAGGCCTACCATTAGAAAAATTTTGTGCTCAGTGATGTTTTTTTTTTTTTAATGCCAGAACTATTCAGCCTTTTTTTGTATTTTGTTTACTGCCTGGTATGTCCTCTTTCCATCTGTAGGAGATATGTAGAAGACAAATCAGGACTGATTCAGTTCAGTTTAATTAGATTCAAGTCAACTGAACTCCACTGTCATTATTCTGGTGCAGCTTTCCTATGGTGCTGTTCATAAGGATAGACACTGGAAAGACACTGGAAAGACACTGGATAGACATTGGACTGCATAAAACCTGATGCAGTGTAGACTTTACTGTTCTTAGCAACAGAAAGAATGGAAGTGTATCTCACCAAAGCCTTAGAATTCACATCGCTAGTAATCAGTTTCAATTATAAAGCAAAAGCTTTTTTGGTGCTAAGAACAACTTTTTTTTAAAAAACTTCCCAAACTGTTTGCACAACACTCAGGTTGGGCCAAACCATAAACAATTTTACACAATACATAAGAAACAATACATATTTTTTTAATTACCAAAACTGTGTATTTCATTTCTAGAGCTGAAATGCCCAGTGCTTTCATGTCACACATAACTACAGAAATTCACATGGAAATAAAATGTCAAACAACATTTTACAAATACCATACTGGACAACAATCAAAGAACAAAAATGATCCTGTTTCAAAAGACAACCTGCTAAGTGTATGTTTTGTATGAACGTAAATACGTAAAAAATCCCAACTGTAATCTATGTTGAGATCTTACCCAGGTGCTAGGCACCTATAAAAGCGGTTGTATTTATTATATTACAGAGTTTATTAGATGACTTTGCTATGACTGATAAAGCATTCTTATTGTAAGACCACTGGTTCTGCTGTTTAAAGGAAAACGTTTTCATAGCAATGTGAATTCTACCATAAATACGTGTGACTATCACAGAGCATCCAACAATAAGGGCAGCATGGAGCCTAATTTAGTGATAGATAACATGGTACCACACAGAAATGTCTGATTTGTAACACTGATCCTTTTTACTTTGACCAAAATGGTCATGCATGTGTCATAAGTTTGGGGCAGAGTTAAAGAGGACAAAGTATCTGAACAGATCGCTGACTGTGTGATAGATAAGAAGGGGTTAAAACATTTCTTCTCCTTAGGCCAGTATGAACCATCTGTCGCAGGCTGAATGATGTGCACCTTAAAGATGTTCCTCTGGGAGGTTGGAGGTTAAGGGCAGTCTGTATGTGTACAGTGTGTGCCTTTCTGATTAATGGTGTTCCCAATCTATAGAGGTCTCACATGATGGGCGGCCTTTGTCAAGCTCCTCGGCTTGGTGATGGCTATATCAAGGCAGCATGATTCAAATCCTTCTTACGCTTAACAGCCGGGGGGATGGGACTGATACAAAAATCAATTCTCTCCACCACTACACTGTGCCTGCCAATCACGGCGTGAGAGCACACTCCAAGGAGCAAGCGGAGGTCGTTCCTCAGCATGCGGGCAACAGCTGACTGCCAAGTAGACAAGATTCCATATCAGCCACCCTGGATAAAAAGAAGAACAATCACTTATTTTTGGAGCAAAACCAAAGAAGAACCATAAAGAACTTGTTAATGAATGGGTCTTGTGAAGAATGTGAAGAACCTTTTAGAAGGCTAGCCCTTAGAACTCAGAGCATATTAGTAATATCTGACTTCAGTAAATAAAAACGGTATAAATCACGCACGCCGCCACTCAGCCGCTCTCCGGACCCCCTCCCTCTGCGGGTTTCCTATCCTGAAAGTTCTCATGGGTTCAACGATGTTTGTTTCTAAGACCTAAGATAAAAGAAATTTGGGAGTTTTGTGTGTGATGCCATTTTAAAAGCTCCAGTAGCGTTTTTTCTATTACAACAACTTCTAGTTTCTATGTGACATAGGAACACCAAACACAGCTCAGCATGACGTCTGACACCTCAAGCATCAACACAAACCGAGGGAACTTGACTGTGTGCTGATGAGTTTAAAAGGTGCAGTAACATAATGGGGCCATCAACAAGCTTGAGACAAAACAGAAAATTACATTGACAAAGACAATGTTAATAAATGCTGTTTCCCATCAAAAAAATCCATTCAGGTCAAGAAAACGTGACTATGGGTGCATGTTGCAGTGTCTTCTTAAGTACTTATATCTGGTTCTGAAGGTTTCAACTAGGGCTGAAACGATTATTCGAGTAATTCGAATAATTCGATTACAAAAAATGATCGAGGCAAAATCTTTG
>JBBPCY010000136.1:11595707-11606466 GCA_037974405.1 Brachyalestes nurse
CAGGTGCTCGTGGTCCATGACTCAGGGATGCTGGGGTGGGGTGTTGTGGGTGGAGTGCTGGCGTGAGTGTTTCAGCCCCAGCACAATGGAATGGAATGTGAGTGTTTTGTCAGAGGAAGAGGGGGAGGAAGGCAGCAGGAGAATAGGGGGGTGGCTCTGGGTGTTGTTTTCCTGTTGCCCAGGGAGCCAGGTGGCAGTTCATGCCCCAAATGCCCACCTTCTTGCTCTAAAATGAGCTTTTTATCTCCTCACATGCTCCTAATGCAGGTAAACTGACCAGTCATTCCTCCTCCCTTATAACTCTAAATTTTTATAATCACCCCGTTTAAAAGTTCTCTTCTAAACCTATTTTTATTTTGTAAAAGTTAAACAATTCCTGGAAGTGCTGACATATCAAAACCAATCAATTCCAATTTTTAATATACAATTATGAAATACAAACATTAATATTTAATTTCAAATACACCAACAGATAGTCAATTGGAATTTTTGAACACCCACTCAAATAAGATTTTTATTGATTTTAGAAGTAATTAAACGCAAGCATAAGATAAACCCTCTCTACAGAAGACACACTTTTGTAAGCACATTTTAAAGCACAATTGCTACAAACTGGCTCAATTTAACGTGTATTAATATAAAATCTGTTTCACAGGCTAGTTTAGAGTTTACAGATTTTTACATTTTTTTTTATTTTTAGATTGTTAGTGTTGAAGACTAATACCAAGGTATGATGCCACAGAAAGTTGACTTAACTATCTTAACTATCTATCAAACACGGTCAGTGGAAATGAATTTAGGACATTCAAAATTCTCAACAACACACAGATGACACACAATATTTACTTTCAGATCAAAAAAGCACCAGACAACAATGTGGGGTGAGAAGTATGACAAGAAGTATGACGAGAAGAACATAATGAGGAGAACAATGCTTCCGCCTCAACCAAGATGGAATTATAGATATGAAGAGATGGAATATGGCCAAAACAGGTGCTAAGCAAATTTTTTCTGTGTTTAATACAAGGCGAACAAAAAAGTATTTTCTGGGTTGACTAATAGAACTAGAAATAGATTGTGACTCTAATCCAATAATAAAACCCATGCCACTAAGGACAATGTGACAACAAAATTATTTATGGTTTGACTTTATTTCACTTAAGTTCTCACCTAGGATCTTGCTGATGCTGGAGTTGTGCATGTCAGGAAAGGCCTGAAGGATACGGCGGCGCTCATCTTTGGCCCATACCATGAAGGCGTTCATGGGCCTCTTTATGTGTCCAGAAGAGGTGGTCCGGCTCTCGTTGTAGCCTCCCATTCCAGGGACAGTGATCTGCCCTAAGGGACACAATGAGACAAGAGAGTTCATACCAGGTGCCTTTTCTGTAGCCTTTTCTAATTACTCAGCACCCCAGGGTGAGCCTTTAATTATCACCCTCATAAATCCCAAGGTAAGTACAAGTACCATTTGCCAAGTAAGGATCAAGAAAAACAACATGTGCCAATAAGGCTGTACTAATGTAGGGTAACACTGAATTGCCTAAAACGTTACTACATAAAGAGGTCCCTGAGGTTTTCCCACATATTATACTACATTTTCCTTACTTTCTGTATTTTTGCCATAAGGTCCACTTACGTTGTTTCATATACCAAAGACAGTGTTAATGATTTTTTAGATGACTACATTCTAACCTGTTTTTATACTTTAGAATTTAAGAGGCTGTTCTGTTCCTGGGCCTTTAAAACAGACATATGTAAATTATTTTGTTAGTGACTGGCCACCCTGTATTGTTTCTCATCAAAATAATCTATTCAGGCTGAAACACTCCTTACAGCTTCACTGTGAATGGCCAGGACTAAACTGCTGTAGATGAACCGGCAAATATAAAATGTAAATCTGTTGTTTTTCATGACACGAAACTGTAAAACGTAATTGCCATCTTTTAGATCCAGATTAATTTTTTTCTAATTATTTTCCATTACTTTGTGATGAATAGTAGTAATTGTTAAGGTAGTATGAGACATAGGTAAGGCATGTACATAGGAAGGGAAGTCTTTAGAGTTCAAGGCATTTAAACAATTAGCTAGCAATCACACTTCAAAGCAGAACTGAGGAACAGGCTGAACAGAAGCTATGAGTGTGCTGTACCCTCAGAATCACTGTTTAGATGATCCTCGTTTGTTCGTAGGGACTGTCCATCTTCACCGCGGTCTGCATGGGCCAGCCGGTCAGCTCGGGACATCTCCTTGTAATCAGCCTTTGCAAAAGCCAAGAAAGAGTTTGCATTCAGACATGGTAAAAGAGGCTTCTAACCTCCATTCTCATGTAGACATTGTCAGAGATGACAAACCGGGCCCTGGGGAAAAATACTCAAATACTATATTATCAAAGAATCAGAAAGAGAAGAAAAACAATACATTCTCTTCCTGCTAAGCACTTCTGCATATTTGGCTAAGCATACCTGCATATTATGGACGCAAAAGGGCTTGAGGATGTCTAAACGGTGACAGGTAATAAAAACAGGTTTGAGAGGAATGCTCAACAACCTCTATTCATGACAAACAAAGGGTAAATTATTGTCATGTCTTCCTGCAGTTAAAACTGATAGTACTGCAGAAACAAAGTGTCCTGCTAACAGGTGTCAGACCCTTTAGAAACTGCCACGGCAACAAAAACCGGAGTGGAGAATAGGATGAAGCCATTTGTGCTGTGGGGTTAAGAACAGCTGTTCCTGCCAGAGCTGAGCTTACACAAACCCTATTTAAATGATAACATGACCCCGTGTAAACTTATATGCGACCCTGACCCTGACCCAATAGCTCTCCAATGATGGCCCATTCGTGGTGGCGAGTTCTGTGAGAGAGGCGTTAACACATTCTTGTCCTGGAGTTTTGGCCTTCGAGCATGACTAGCAGTGACAAACTGAAAGCTCCAGGTGTCACAGCGGAGTCTTGATCGGTTGGAGTGCATGTGCGTGTCTGTGTGAGTGTGTCTGTCTATGTGTGCATTAGTTCACATAGATTTTAAGGACAAAAATGACCAAATTTTACAGAAAAAAGAAAACAGGACTAATCTACAATATTAACGGAAACATAAATTTCTTTTAAAAAGTGCTTCTTAAAACTGAAAAGGGCAAATCTTTTCTTTTAGGTTAAGGTTGTGGGTTAGGTTTAAGCTTTCAAATACTTTTAACCAATAGGTAATTCTAAAAACAAGAAGTTATTATTTCCTTATTGTTATTTGTGCACATCATATGTTGATGTTTACCAGCTATGTTTGATGTATTTATCCGGATTGTTCACTTAAAGGAGGAACACATGATGACATTCTAACAAGACAATGCAAGATGCCACAAAGTGCTGTAAGTGAAATTCAGGCAAATGCACAGAGATCTTGTGGGGCTATGTTGGGGAATGCATGCAGAAGAAGAATCTGAACTATTAGGCATAGTCCGAGGACAGCAGAAAAGAATGTGTAGGAAGCAGTTTCTTTAAATCAAATTAAAACACTTTAGGAAAGCAGTGTGTGATTGTCTCACAAAATGCTGTGTGGCATCTTGCTTTGTCTTGCTGGAATAGGCATCATTTGTTGTGGCTTTCCTACCTTAAACTGACAGGATAAACACACCAAAAACAGCTGCTAATCATCTATGTATGCAGTTCTGCTAGAGTGCCAGTGAATGACACTTATGGCATTTAAAGTTATTTATAGGTACAGATATGATCTTACAAGGACTTAAATCTCTTTATGCTTAAAGTAATTTTGGGGATATACGACAATCCATATGTACAATTCCCTGAAACTGTATAAATCAAATGTATGTGTGTGTATATATATATATATATATATGTGTGTGTGTGTGTGTGTGTGTGTGTGTGTGTGTGTGTGTGTGTGTGTGTGTGTAAATCCGAGAAAGACAATGCTTGCCACTTTAAGACACTGACTCACCAGCTTCGTGCTGCTGTCCCTCTCTCTGTCCCCCTCTCGGCCCGCTGGACCCTGGCCTCCACGCAACAGCTGCTGGGCATCGTGGATGGCTTGAGTCACAACGTCCCCCTCACCCAAGAAGCCTGGAGAAAGAGAAAGAAGGGGAGAGAGAGAAAGAGAGACACACAGAAGGTCATTCGTCTCTTCTCTCCTTCCACCCAGTACCTATGGGACTGGGCTTTTTTTCTTTAGGTTATACACGGCAGAGCTCTGTCAGTGTCATTGTTTCGCATCACATAATTACTAGTTTGATTGCATTAGCAATCACATTATTGTTCTTCTGAAGCTGTATTATTTCTGTGATTGCATCTGCAATTCCAGTATTGTTCTTAATTTGTATTATTTTTTTACCATTTTTATTAGTTTTAATCTACCTCAACTTGTGTGTTTGTATACAACTGGATCGGATGATCAGGGCCTAGTATCGATCATTTAAAGTTCGGAATTTTGTGGGCCATTCACTTGGGGAATGAATACGGAGAAAGGTCCCGTCCCACCCGCTTTCAGACATCCTTGACTTTATATGTGCCGTTAATGTGTGCTGCGCTAAGCCCCACCCCCATGGCTCAGTGGTAAAGCTGTTGATCTGGGGAGTAAGAAAGTCAGAGGAACCAGTTCAAATTTTGTTCTGGGCAGAATTTATTTAGTAAACAAACAATTTGGACACAAAACCAATGTTTGGGTGCACCTCTCTCTACGCCAAAAGCTTAGGTACATGCCACTTCTTGCACAGAGCCCAAAAATGGCTTGTTTAATTGGCCATTAAAAACAAATGCAGAGAGAGAAGGTGTGAAAAACAGAGAGAGAGAGAGGGGCTCAGTAGTCTGAGGTATCCTCTCATCAGGTCCAAAGTTTGGGTATGCTCACCTATCAGTCAAAAGTTTGGGTACATCCCTTTTTGATGAACAGTGTCTGAGCAGTGGAGCAGTGGCTGAGAAATCATACTTCGGATTTTCTTGTGGTAGTGCATTCTAGTTATGTGTCATTATGTGTTTAGATACTGAATTACAGAGTTAATTACTTAATTATGTTTGATTTTCTGCATCAACCGCTTTGCAAATGCACTTCCAACATTTATTGAATTTCAAACAAAACAAAACCACAAAAATATAAACAGTTTTTTTCCACTTTCTGCAGAACACTGTTCCAATGACGATGACTTTTCATTCTGTTCAAATCATAACAAAAACTTTCTACATCAAACACAAATATTGTTTGGACTGAAAGAATTTCTCAGGTTCAATGAGTTCCGATTGGAAAACAGGTAAGGGAAATGGAAAGGGAGAAGAATAGTTTAAAAAAAAAAAAGAAAGTCCAGACCTGAAACAGCAAAAGTCAAACCCAGTGAGACTGCTGCACTTTCTTGTCGGTATCAGGAGCAGTTTTTCTGCAGTGCTGACAACTGCTTTGAACGCATGCATGTGTTGCAGTGTGAGGAGAAGAGTTACTCCTCCAGGGGCCCAAACACATACCCTCAAGCGCTCTCTCTCTTTCTCCACAGAACCTGAGCCCACACCTCAAGGACTAAGCACTTAAGCTTGGCCGGAGATGACATTTGAATAGCCTCATAGCCTCAGAGGTCATATCAGATGGTGTGGAGATATTTTTTCCATGCCCCCCCGTCTCATAAACATAAATACCCCTCATCTACTAAGATCACATAAAGGCCTCAATTTACTAAAAGGTTGTGTGTAAAAACATGAGCAGACCTAACAGCACCTTCAAAAAAAGATCCTAGCTGATCCTGAAACTGTCTTTTAATTTAGCAAAACCATACATGCTTATTTATGTAAACGAATCTGTTGCCTTAATGCACATGAAATTTGGGACACTTCTCTCTAGGCTTGCTTGTCACCATATTTATGTATAATATTTCTAGAGTTTTAACTTAAAATCATTTTGTATAAAGTATCTACATAAAACACACAGTTCATGTAACACGCCACGCCAGTACATCTTACTGAACATATAAAACTCTCTATTTTTATAAAACTTTATTTAGGAAAAAAACCCCTCAGAAGTGGAATCTAGTGACAGTCAGGTCTGTTATATCAGAAACATTGTAATCTTTTAAAAAGCTGCTAAACATTCAGAAAATATCCTGGACCAGGACTTTTCAGGCCAAGAGGCAGTAGTTGTCTCAGTTCTTACCAAATATTTTCTACAGTGAAATAAGAAATGCCCTTAGGCTTTCAGGTAACTTTTACCCAGTGTTACTGGTTTTTTTTTAAACACTATTACCTAATAATAGTGACAATATCTATATTTGGGTGATCTATTCAGGTCTTACCTTCGATATGAACAAATTAATATGCTACAACACTTAGCTGCATTTAAACTTGTTTTCATCAGCTAGAGGTTAGTTCAGTGCTCTGAACATCGTTGCTTGCTGCATAATGATCACCAGGGAATTACCCGCTGCAATGGACAAACAGAAGCATTGTGTACATGTTTATAGCCGCACGTAGCTCACGGCAATAGGCAAAAGAATGGACTCTTAGGCCATCAACCCTGCATCCCCTCCATGATCATTTGCATGACACATGATAACTGTACTTCACGCATGACTACGCTGGTTGAGCGCACACATGCTGATAACACAATGGTGCAGAAACAGAGGGTTACCAGTTTCTGATGCGAAACGTCTTCATGTGCCTCTGACCTCATGCAAAAACAAAAATAAGCACTGATCTAGTGCTATTATTACACTTGATTTAGGAAATTCTGGATAATTAAAAAACAAAAAAAAAACAAAACAAATAATAAACTTATACCCGCCCAATCTTTTTTCTCTTGTTCATATTCATGAAGGACCAGATCAGACAATATGAAAAGTATATATAAATGTGCAAACAAAGTATACATAATTATAATAACAATAAGAATATTTAAATGTCTAAATAAATCTATATTAAATGTTGAATGTATTATTCTTAATAAATAAATAGGCTTTGTCTCACAATACCCTCTTAACTCTCTCCATTTTTTGTTTTAACACATTTTAAATTTTGTCTTTTTTTTGTTGCTGTTGGCTAAAACTTTATGTACTTACACTTTGACTGATACTTTCTCTTTCAGACCGTGAAATCCAAACTCACAGCGGTTATGCAGAATGTTGCACATGTGCAAAAGCCTTGTTTAAATCTCGTTTTCTCCTCCTTTTTACTTGTCTTGCGATCTGTCCAACTATCTTTTGTTAATTAGTAGCGGTTATTTGGGGATTTTAGTAAATCAGGGCCAAGGAGTAGAAGTTCGACAAACTGTCACCATCTCCATCTCTCTGGGGCAAAAGTGTTTGTGCAGACGGAGAGAGGGAGCTCAAAGAGGACAAAACAGGAGGCTCAATACTGATAATTTCCATGTGTCCGCCTAAGACTAGTCTTTAGATCAACACAACAAATGCAGCAATCACCATCAATCAATGCCGTGATCAATAATGTGATACAATACAATGAGGATCAATAAGGGCGTACTTTATTGATTGTGTCTTTGGACTGCAGCACTTCTGCCGTGGAGGTGTAATCTTTTAAGACGGCACAGAGCTTCGTTTGTGCAAGCGTGTGTAAGTGTGTGTGAGACGGAAAGAGAGAGAAAGAGAGAGAGAGAGAGAGAAAAGGGAGTCTTTCCTTGACTCAGATTATATCTGAATAGTCAAAAGGTGTGAAAATAACATTACAGGGCTTTTCACACCCGTCTTTTTCTGTATACCATCAAATACCACGGTCAATGATTGTGAGAATTGTGAAATACACTTAAAAAGCCAAGAGCTTCTTGACTCGGAAGACACTTGCCAGTTAACCACACAGGATAGTTAATAGCAGCACGCTGGAGCTTTCTGCTTGTACATGTCAAAACGACGGCAAGCACAGCAGACTGACAGCTACGACAGCTTTTTGTTTTCTGTTTTCCATTTTCCTACACCTAAGCTTTTTGTTTGTATGTATATTTGTCAATAAAAAACTGTAAAGCCTTTACAGTGTGCCTTTAGCCTTTGAAAAAATGCAATTTATTGTTTGCAGTTTGAAATCTGGTTTATGTAGTAACATATTTTAATATTTAATACAGGATCCCCACGGCTGTTTGCGATTTTTGAGTCAAAGTGTCTTCTTAGGTTGGAAAAGCACCGCAATATTCCTTTAAGGTCAGGGTTAAATTTAGGTATTGGAGGAGCAATATTTATAGTAGTGTGTGTGTGTCTGTGTTTGTGTTGATGCACGCATACATGTGCATCACCCACCAAGGCTAAGCGCAGGTCTGGACGGGCTGTGGGACAACTCTCTGGGTCTGTAAGCAGACTGCAAGTGGGCAGATGTCAGCTCCAGGGTCTGCGGGCTGGGGGTCTTGGGTTTGGCTGTTAGGTTCAGGGGCTGACTGCTCTCCTAGAAAACAAATAAAAATGATAACGTAAAATCAGCAAAAACTGTTAACTCTTTAACTCTATCGAACCAAGGGTCTTGCCGGTGATTCATTCTGAGAATTTGGTAATGCAATTTAAATTACACTGGCCAGAGTGAACAGCATCAGCATGTAAAATCAGAGCTTTTTGTGCACGACTGTGTTTTTTATCTCTTCATATAAGAGTAACAAGGCTTCCTTTATGGTTACATGCAGTAGGATGATTTTTGTACTTGAGCTTATTCAGATTGGTAAGATATTAATTCTGCTGCTAGAATGCAGTACGTCACAACACTGTATTCACTCACTCTAGTCCTGTCACTGCTCCAGTTGATTGCACTGTACTGCTACTTATGTTTTTTGTATTTATGCCTTTTCTTTATTCCTGTCCTGCCTGCACTTGTGTAGTCTTGTGGTGTTCAGTTTTTGTTCTTTGTGGTGTTTCTGTTCTTGCCCTTTCTGTTCACTGTGAACGGTGTCTATGGTTGAAATGACAAAGACCTACTTAACATGACTTGTTTTGTTTAATCATGTTACCAATTAAATGGATCTTTTGCATGACTTAAGATTCCTACATATTTTCTTATCCAACCACAATATATGATAATATATATAAAATGAGATAAAATAATGATTTGTGAGACAAAGAAACCCCCAAAAAAGCTTTTTAGGTCGTGTTCCTCACTTACAAAATAAACAGCAATGAGAAATTACGTGATAAACAGAGAAGAGCAGATAAACAGGCAGAAGTAGTCTTGTTAAAAGACAACTTAAGACACAATTATACATTAGAAAGTTATTATAATTGTTATAACATAACATACGATTAAAAACTAAATAATAGGTCTATGTAATATGGCAGTAACATGTAATATACTGGACAGAGTGAGTGCCAGTGGAATGAATTTTACCTGTCGAAAGAGTGTGCCGCTGGATCTTTTGACAGGAGTGGAGTGAGGGTTGGGGAGTAGCTGCATGGGATATTCCACTGAAAACAGACAAAAGAAATTAAAGCACAAGAATTAATTTCCGACACGTCACTGAAAGAAAACAACAAGAAGTAATAAAATGCTTTAGGACTCCTGTTTAGTCAGCAAACTATTGGCCTCAAAAGAAACGTAATAAACAAGGAAAAAATCGGTTTGCTTTCTGTAATATTAGGGCCATAAAAGACATGATTAGGTCAGTGTAGTTCTAGTGTCCATAATACTGAGCCCCTTCTGCCCCAGGCTTCAACAACACAAAGCAAAAGTCCTTCAAAAGCAAAAGCATCGACCAGCTGCTACAGTCACTCTATTGTGCTGTGTTGCATGAATACATCTTTGAAAATACAACAATGTGCATTTTCTGTCCATCGAGATTATGAATCCAGTCGTTTTATTCGACGGAACAAACTGTACTAAATTGAACAAAAATGGCTTGAAAACGGCATTCTGGGAAACGGAGCATGGCAAAAATGCGCGGAGCCCATCAAGCTCCATCGTGATCAATACGCACTCCAAATGAAAGAACAACCCTGAGCCTTTGGTAGGCGTTATTCCATGTGTATGCCAAGAAGGGTTTCAACTTGGCTGACCTCTAGAGGAGCATTTCGTGTTTGCATAAGAGAACCAAAAGTGGAACACTAGTGCCGAAGCATTCATTTGCAAAATAACTACATCCATTTAAAAATTAGACCTTGAGATGAACACGGAGAAGAGGATGGAGAAAGTTAAAATTGAAAATTGAGATTCGCCGAGGTCATGAGCTCACAGAATTGTGGGTTTTCGTTTTTGTTCCGAAGAAAAATGAAATGCCTACGAACACCTGGGTGACGCAGCTTTCAGAAGAAAAAAAAAAATAAAATACTGTGCATTGCGACACGTTAACAAAAGAAACAAATCGCAGCCCATAACCTTTGCTCACAAGACTCCAATACAAACAAGAATTTTAAAGGCTTGGGGGATGTTAATATTTGAGGTCAGTCACTCAGATCTTTTAGGCAAAAAGCATTTGATCAGTGCAAGAAGAACAAGCCGCTGAACCCAGTTCCTCCACGGACTTGCAGTGTAAAAGCTAACAGTTACGCAACGAGGTGGTGAAGTACTTTCTGCAACAAACAGTATCAGGATGTGTGAACAAAGGACATACGTTGAGTGATGTGGAAAGTAAGTCAGAGAGAACTTTACCGATATAAAAAAAATTGGTGACCAATACTCACACAAATAATATACTCCAATAATATTAGTTAAACGTGAACGATCCAACAGTTTTTCATGTATACACGCGTGTTTGGTGATTAAAGTCTGTGCTGGCTAAAATAAAGGGGTGTGTGTGTGTGAGTACATTTTGCTATATATCTATATGTGTGTAATTGTTTTATTGTCTTTTGAGCGA
>JBBPCY010000136.1:11606566-11616700 GCA_037974405.1 Brachyalestes nurse
TCTTTTAATTTGTTTCTGCTAACTGGGGTGGCAGCAGGGGTGGCAAGGCTTTATTTTAGGGTGGCATTTGCCACCCCGGTAGATCCGCCCATGATCCATCTATCAAGGCAATGCACTACAAACTGTATACTCTTTAAGAGCATACTCCATAAGTGGACCTCATAAGGTCAGTTTGTTAGTGTGGGTTTATGTACCAAAACCAGTCATCATTAATTTGTACAGGACCATTTTCCCAATCTCTCTTTATATCTGAGACTGTTTTTGTTGCTGTCCCTTTAAGATGAATGCAAATGAGCTTTGTCCTGATTGGCTGCAAAAAACAGTCCCAGCTGAAATACTTCCTTCAGCATGATTAAGAGAGGGATAAACCACTGCAAGCTTAATATGCAGGTGTATATCTAATTGTATGGTTTATTTGTGACATCACAAAAACAATGAAACCAAAACGGGCTGTTTTTGCAGCTTGGTTTCCATGTATAGTTTTTAAAAGTGCGTAGATATTGGTCACAAAATTGTCTTTCAAGCCTGCATGCACTGTGTATGCATTTTACCATTTACTGATTGGATAGTTCCTGTGTGTTGACACTTCACCCATACAGAAACAAGCAGGAATGCTTTTACTGTCACGAGGGTGATGACACTAAAATGAGAGTTTTGAAGGGTTCCGACATCTGCTGGTTACATCCACGTCTCTGTCATATGGATAGAAGTCAGCCTCTCTTGTGAAGAAAGACAGAAAGTCAAAAAACCACCTGGGAGCGGATAAGCCTCAACTTTTCAGTCTCCTCACAGTCAACACACACACAGACATGCTAGTGAAACCCCTCCTGATGGCTAAAATTGGGTCTATAAGCTACTGTCACATACCTCCCATCCGCACTGTAGCCCAAAAAGACACAAGGCTTAAGGGCTGTCAGTTCTCATTAGGTCTGGGGAAAGGGAGATTAAATGTATAGCGAAGAGATGTGAGCAATGACAGAGACTGACATCAGCTGGCATTTCAAACCACCCTCCTAAATGTCAGACAAGATTGCAGCAATTGTTTCTGTTCTCGTATTACAAAGGTTGTATTAGTGTAAATTTGTTTTAGTAGCATGTGGCACATGATGTGAATGATTTCAGTTTTTATCAACAGCTGTAATGCAAATATAGAGCAAGAATGGAAATTTCATGGGTTTAGTTGGGGGTTGGGGGTTAACTACAGTCACAGCCTTACATAATGTGATGTTTACTTCAATTTACAACAGGTGAAGTGATTTTTTGGTTTATTTTGTTTAAATGGCACCTGTTGTTGGGTGGAATATTTTAGGCAGTAAGTGAACAGTTAGATCTTGAAATGATAGTTTTGGAAGATAAGGATCTGTTAGATTTTGACAGTGGTGATGGGGGTAAGAAGACAAGCCCATTTGGTCAGAGCCACAGAAGAGCTACTGTTGCACAAACTGCTGAAAGTGTTTGTTGACAGCTCTGATAGAAAGGTGTCAGAACACACTGTGCGTCACAGTTTGCTGTTTAAGGGGCTACATAGCAGCAGTGCCTACAATGGGCATGTGATCATCAGAACTGGACCATGCACCTATGGAAGAAGGCTGTCTGGTCTGATGAATCAAGTTTACTTTACTACATCATATGGATGTGCATCACTTACCTGGGAAGAGATGCCACAGGATACACTGTGGGAAGAAGGCAAGATGATGGAGACAGTGTGATGCTCTGGGCAATGTTCTGCTGGGTCCTGCATTCATGTGGATGTACTACCTTAACACTGCTGCAGACCAAGTACACCCATTCATGGTATTCTCTAATGGCAGTGGGAGCATGTATTGGACAAACCAATTAATGGAGGCCCCACCTCACAAGCTGCAGGACTTAAAGGATCTAACGTCCTGGTGGAGAGCAGAGCACACCTTCAAAGGTCTTAAGTCCATGTTTTGATTCATTGGAGATATTTATTTTGGTGGCACAAGGAGGACCTACACAATATTAAGCAGGTGGTTTTCATGTGATGGCTGATCAGTCTATAACCAACAAAACATTCTTAACTTTTAAAGCAAGTTATTTCAAAATATTTTTTGTTTTGAGTCCACAAAACTCTGCTGTGCCCATTCTATTTAAAGTTTTTTGACTAATCGGTGTATAATTACTAATTATTATTTCTTCACTGTATCAAGTCTGTGGTACTGACTGACGCTTTCTTTATCTCTTCCTTAGACACTTTCCATTCCCTCCTGTCGTTCACACTCAACCACACCCTGTCCCTCTTCGACCTGGCCTACGAACCCATCGCTCAGGAGTCTCGCCCTTTAGTCGCCAAACTCTACTCTGACCTCGCCCTCTACCTCCATGGCAACAGTGAAATCTCAGTGGAGCGTTCCGTCCACCGTTTCTATGATGACCTCTTCCCACTGGTCTACCGTTACCTTGTCAACCCGGGACTCCGCTCCTCCTCCTCCTGGTCACCAGAGGGGACTGAGTGCCTCCGTGCTACACGTCCAGATGTGAACCCGTTCGGTCCTCACCCGCAGGCTCTGGCGCAGGGGCTCAGACGGGCTCTAGCGGGTGGCCGGGCACTGACTCTTGCACTAGCGGCCGGTACGGAGGTCCTGAACGCCACTGAGTCTGCAGGGATGGCGAAAGAGTGTGGACGGGCACTTGTGCGGATGCAGTACTGCCCGCACTGCAGGGGGCTGACCCTCATCCGGCCCTGTGGGGGGCTCTGTCTGAATGTGATGCGTGGCTGCCTGGCTGGACTGGCAGAGCTGCAGGCCCCCTGGAGCCGATTTGTGGACCTGCTAGAGCGCCTGAGTGGGGCGCTGGCCGGAGGGCATGAACTGGAACTTGCCCTGCTGGGGATACGCGAAAGGATTAATGACGCCATCCTGAGTGCTCAGCTACATGGACCACACCTCAGTGCCATTGTGAGTCATACTGATGCCTGACTTTCTTTGGTAGTGGTTTTCAGCTCCAATGCTATGGACCCCCTGCCTGAAATAAGTCATGTCTCTAAGCCAAGACTGCAGCTGTGGTTGGAGAGGCCCTGCCAGCAGTGGTGTACAAAGGCTCCTCTTCAGTACTTAATGATGTGCAGTCGAGGAACTTAACACCTTACTGACACCCTACTGAGCACACAGGCATAATACATAGATAACCTTGACAGATACATAGGTATGAGTAAAGAATGATTCTACTACACATAAGATCAAAAGGAAGACTCCCCCCAAAAAACATCTAATGACAAAATATTTAACCACAGAATGGACAGTCTGGCTTGAGTCTAAGTCATGAGACCTGGAATCCATACTTCTGGCTGAGAGTACCAAATCAGTAATGTCAGTTGCCAACATGGTGGTTTGGTAATTGATAAAATAGAACAAAATATTTGTAGCTAAAGATACAGATGGAATTAAATCTAAATTCTTGTTGATGAGTCGGATGAGACAAAACAAAATACTTTTTGCAGGGTGGGGGTGGGGATGATTAACAAAATGTCAAACATCTTTTAACTCAAGTAAATGCCCATTTCAGCCATTTGTGGTCGCTCAGAATTTCAGGGATTTCCCAAAGAACTAGGGCTGTAACGATAAACGATACAATAAAAACGAATTCGTGACACTCCGTTCCATAAACCCGTGTCTCAGTGTGAGGAGGGTGAATCGCGACACACCCTTTCCTGTATAACTCCTTCCCATATACAGTTCCCGCCAAGAAACATACTTTTTTCGCCCTAATAGGGGGATTTTCACGTTAGTTTCTTCTCTTTAACCAATAGCTGAGGGTCTTAGGGTTTCAAAGAGCCCTCCCACAAGTTTACAAGCATATAAACACGGACGGACTCTTCGTTTGCTGAACTGATGCGCTGTGAGTACATGTAAGTTATGACATTGGGCGTAAAAGTGTCTAAGTTGCTGGGTTGTGATAAAACTGCGTTGGAGGTACTGTGTAATTGTTTTATTGTATTTTGAGCGAGTTTTGTGGCTCCGGGCAGTTGGTGGAGCGTTTTTTTGTTTGAACGGAGCAGTGAACCGAGAGAGACGAGTCGACTCCTCCAACTTGACTCCTCGTGTGGTTCACCAAAGCCTTGTCCTCAGTATGAATGGAAAGGAAGCGGTATTTAAGTGTTTATCGGTTTATAATTTTGTGGTAAAGATAAGGTGTCAAGAAAATGGCGCCTCAGAATTTCTCCTCTCCTTCACCGCAAATGAATCGTGATACGAACCGAATCGTAAGTCAAAAATCGCGAAACGAACCGAATCGTGGGTTTGGTGTGTTGTTATATATGTATTATATATATAAAT
The DNA here is from genome assembly GCA_037974405.1 of Brachyalestes nurse. NCBI lineage: Eukaryota > Metazoa > Chordata > Actinopteri > Characiformes > Alestidae > Brachyalestes > Brachyalestes nurse. The sequence goes on from JBBPCY010000136.1 coordinate 11,610,862, forward strand.
AAAAGTGTGTCATTTTTATCATGATTACTCACACACCAAAATAAAACAAAAATAAGAAAAACACACAGTTTTAGTGTTTGAGGAAAACCTACTACTGAATTGTCACATTTTCTCATTTTTAAGAGATATAAAAGAACTAGATTTTGCCTGAATTTCACTTAATGAACCATGTGGCATCTGGCATTGTCTTGCAATAGCCATGATTTGTTGTGGCTTGCCTCTTTTACAGACAGAATAAACACATTAAAAACAGCTGCTAAACATCAGTGTATGGCACATGTGCATGTAAGCAATTCTTCAGAACAAAAGTCAAAACATTTGGAATTAAGTAGTGAATTAAGTAGTACTTTTAGCCCTCTTTGATTTGAAGCCACTTGTTGTGGTCTTGGATTTATCTCAAGAGGCTTTATGAGGAGGCATCAGGAACACTTCTCTAACAAGCTTAAAGGCGTTTAAGCTAATGGGCCTTGTTTACAGACGCTCACCTGGCTTGCAGGGGATGGGCTGAAGGGGCAGTCCCATCTGTGAGTCAGCGGACACAGACAGAGGCTGTGTGTTGGGGTGGAAAGCAGGAATCATCACATAGGGCAAATTCACCTGCTGAGGCAAGAGTCAAAGAGCACATGGTCACTTCAAATCATTCCTAGAGGCTACACAAGTTAGTGTGGCTACATTTCTTCAACCCATTATTTCTTCAAGTTCATTATTCACAGATTCACCTTAAGGGTTATTTAGTAAGCACTATACATCATTTGGTAACTACTATGAAATGAAGGTTTAAGTTATGCAGTCATGAGAGTGAGGAACTGGAGCATGGGTCCACATACAGGTCTTTCGAGTTTAAGGGGGTTAAAAGGCTTTCCTGCCTCAGGGACTGTCAGTGAGTAAAGGAGCAGGTCTCACCTGGATTTGCTGCTGAAGGAGGTTGATCTTATGCTGCTGCTGTATTAGTTGCTGCTGCTGCTTGGCAATCTGGAATATACCAAAGAGCATCTTGAAAATGAGCCATATGAGTGTCAACCCCTGTTTAGTAGCTTGAAATATTGAGGTGGAGACATAGGACATCATTGCTGTCTACTCAGAAGAAAATGTGCATATATGTTCATGTGACACAATCATTGCAATATATTTCAAGAAACACATGGAGCAATATGGCTTCTATTGTTCCACTGTACCAAAAAAAACTCAATTCCTTACTCAGGCAGAACTTTCAACAATGGCGAGGTGGGATGAAAGCACCCAAGGTATAATGGTTCAATTACCTGAGCTAATATGTCATAGTCACTAGATTTCCAAATTACTGAAACAACAACTTAGCAACTTAGTTGCAAGACTAGTTTGCTACTCTCTACATTAATTCCCCTCATACTCCACAGTTCCAGCCTCCACTCATTCCCCCGTTCTCTGAAAGTCTCCTCACCTGTTCCTGCTGTTGCCTTGCCAGCTCCATTTGCTGCTGCTGTTTTTCCAGCAGCAGGGCAGCCATGTTCCTCTGCTCCGAGTGCGCTCCCAGCAACTGCTCCCTCAGCCCGGACAACTGGTTAATCATCAGCAACAGCTGCAGTTCCTTCTCAGCCAGGCTCTCTGGAGTGCCTGCACACACAGAACGCACATATGGTCAGTCCAAAGGGCTGTTTAAAGTGCAAGACGATGTATGCCCAACAGAGTGATGAATGGGTAAGAAGAGAACTAAAAACAGCAAATAACATCCTCAAACACAACAACAACTGATGATTAAACAAACTAATCGGTCAAAAACTGGGGACAGGTTCTCCTCCATCACACAATACAACCAACACCAGCTCGGTTAAAGCTACAATGTGCTTTCTCCAAGACGTGAAGGGCAAAGTAGCAATCTTTAAAGTAGCAACCTGTTCAAACTGTTGCTAACACAACATTGGAACGCTCCACAGGCTTGGAGCTTGAACACCGTCAGATAACAAGATGCCCATTTTGGCTAACAATGGGAATGTTGAGGAGAATTAAGACCATCCTGTCCATCTAGAGAGAGCGAGCTTGATCACGTTAGCAAACATGTTCGCAATCTCTTGATAGGGCCTACACTTACACAGTTCTCAGGATCAGATTAAAGAAAACAATATCATGCATTAGTAATCGTATCCTAGGAATGCTGCCTACTCATTTTACCTCCTTGCTGAGGAAGTAAATATTTTTAATTCAAGCAATTCACTCAGAGAATTATAAGATCAGCATCTAAAAGTAGACGATCATGCTCATACTACTCGAACACCCTTCTGTCCCACAGAAAGAATATTTTTATTTGGATGGTCAACTGTAGATGTTTTGTAGATACTTGGCCAGCCACTAAACAGACTAAATGTCTTTTAGCTAAATGTAACCAAACTTTAAGCTGAATATTAAACATTCTATTAAATCAAACCCTAAACTCAAACCTAACATTAACCTTAACCTAAAACTTAAAACAAATCCTTACCCTAAACCTAACTTCATGCTGTCAATATTCCACTGTGTTTCATGAGAAAGTTTGTTAACAATTGAAGTATCTGTAGATAATCTATAGAGGAACATCAACCACAACTGTGTGGTATTTGCTACATGACTGTTCATCTTTGATTTAGACAACTGATGTCGGATCAGTGTCATCTCTAATTTAGTCAACAAAACAAAAAAAACTTTTCTTACTGAAAAGTAAGAGAAAACAATTCAAATGAAAAAAGGCAACTAGTCTCCAACCTTCAGGCTGACAGTCAAAACCTAATATATTAGAATAACAATCCAGGATACAGAAAAATTTTCACACAGTTTGTTTATCAGATGGTTCACCTTTAAGATTGGCTGTTCCTTGGAATCCCTTCCCCAAAATCTTCTCTCTCCAATCTGAATTCAGGAGTTTTTCAATGGTTGGTAGCACTGAAAAAAACAGAAAATAACTGGCATTACATTTCAAGCTTCACAATTGCTCTTAAAAGAGAAATTTTAGACAACTGTCTCAATTAGGGAAGAGATAGAAACCAACCAAGCTAACAGATGATGTATAACCTACACCCTTATAATGAATATGGCCTTCAACATAACCCTTTCTTGTGCAATTAAAAAATGTGTGAATGCAACAATTCAATAACTAAAAAAAAGCAAATCAAAGAGTCAAGAGTATTTTGTGTTGCTTGCTTCAAAGACGATGGGCTATTCATCATGACCTTCAAACATTTTGTACAGACTTCAGTAATGAAAAAGCTTTGCAGAACTCAAGCAAACAGAAATATGGACCTTTTAATCATTCTTTAGACTGAACTTACTGCACATTGCCTCTCAACCTGCCCCTGATATAAACATACCACTTGATTCCTTGAGTGCCTGCAAGCTAAGAGAGACAATGGGCCTCTATTGTAACTCCAAATGCCTCTTGAAAGTCTCATGCTTGTGCAGCATTTGGCCTTGGTTCATCTTGTTTGGAATAATGTACTTCTTAAGTTATGAAATTAACAGCTCATGAACACTTGCTTTTCTTTCTCAAAGGCAATACTTACCCTCACTAACGTTTGGCTGGACTTCAGGTCTGTCCTGGGCTCTTTGTACTGCATCCTGACTGGAGGGACTGAGTGCACGTAGGCGCTCTTTACTGGGAGAACTTGCCTGCATTTAGAATACAGCATTGAAGTACAGTGTAAATAATAACCACTGCTACAAGTTGTGTGACAAGCTTACGAAAACAATTCACTTGTGTTAATATTGTTAAGTGAAATTCTTAAGGGAAAAGATGTTTTAGGCACCCAGGCAGAGTGCGTAAAAATTAGGTTTATAAAACACCGTCCAAGACGAATTAGCTTTACCAAAGGAGACTGAGAGCTGAGGGGTGTTGGCTTTTCACCATCCCCACGTTCGGCTAGCTGATGTGCCGACCAGTCACATGAGGGCGAAGACTGCCGGGACTCGTGCTCTCTGACTCCGCCTCCTTCTCCAGACTCCTCCTCCTCCCGCTTGACACCGACGCCCACCATGGTCACATTACCGTTGGCATGGAGATGTAGCGCAGGAGGGCTGGGCTCACACATTCTGTCAAAACAAATAATATTCTGTGATTTTGAGCACTGAACAAGATGATGTTTTCTTTTCAGCGCAGGCAGACGAGTAGCCATTCTTAAAAAACCCAAGCTACTACAGAGGCCGCTATTTTTCTATTCACTGATCAATTCTCGATTCACTAAACTATCACCATCCCTTCAGTATGCTCTGTTTTTACTGTGTTTGTCAGATAACATCACAATACTCTCTTACACCAGTTGCATCAAGGGGATAATAGCTAAAGTGGAAAATGAAGGAGACACTATGTATCAAAAAAACAAGCAGAACTGAGTCGAGTCGGTACTATGTGGTAGAAAAGTGACTTATGTACCTAGACATGAGAAAGGAAAGTAACCACTATGAAATCATGTAGCGTAGCACCATTACTGTTACAGCAACACCACCATGGACAGATTACAGTTTTAGAGATGGAGGAAATGGTTCGCATTTAATGAGTTTAAGCATGTATATAGCAAAAGGTTCCGGTTGTGATATCAGGATGAAAAATCTCTACAGGGGGCATTCCAGTGCTGTAACTCTGGCTACCTGAAAAAGAAGCCAGGCCAACAGCTGACTGCTTTGCATGAGTAACAGAAAGGCTTTGTGGGCACTAGCCTAGGCCGCCCCATTTAACTGCTTTTCAACAAAGCCCAGAATAAGATAGCACTTCTTCAGGAACTCCAGGAACTCTGGAGCATGCGGGGCAGGAAGGAGTTGTGTGTATTTGCATGTATGTGTGCGTGCACACTTCTCAAGGATTCAAGCCGGACGACACAGTGGCTAAAGACAGATGGAAGACTCAAGTTCCACCTAGAACTCATCTCAAGTAGCCAGTGATGATGGACAAGGAGAAGACTTTTAAACCATCTTTAAAAAAAATCTTTTAAAGATTTTTAAAGTCGCAAAACTCTGCAGTATTTCTTGTTCTAATAAAATGACAAGAAAAATGGGAAAACTAGGCAGCAGAATATACATATATACACACATATATGTGTGTGTGTGTGTATGTATGTGTGTAATATATATATATATATATATACACACACACACACACACACACACACACACACACACACACACACTACACACTTAATCTTGTATGCATATGGGTATATACATAAAAAAAGGTTGTTTTGTTGCTAGAGGGAACAAAGGAAGCTTGAACAATGGAAAGGAGACGGACAAAAGCAATAGGCTGCGGGGAATGCAGCAGGGTAACAATGCAGCCAGAATGTGCCGATGGGCCGCGGCAGGGAAAAAAAAAAATGCGGAAGACTCGCTGTGCTGCCAAAAGCACAATGACTCCAGTTCCTCCTGCACTTTTTTCATTAATTCTGCCAACACAAAAGCTACCTACGTGCTCACTGCACTGAGAGTGGACAGGGTCGGGGCCGGAGGCTCCTGAGCAGCAGCCTTTTCCCAAAGCAGCAGGGCTGGACTTATGGCAGGGAAAATGTAAAAAGAAACTGAAGAGAAAGTGCAATCAAAAAAGCCTTCTGCACATCTCTGTCCAATGTCCTGTAAAGGAAGGGTAAAAGATAGAGTGTGACACAATCTAAGACCAGATAAGAAGAATGAAGATAACTGAGATAATGGAAGGGGGGGGGGCGCCACTACAGCTTGCTGTACAGTTACAAATCCTCAATTACAGACGCATTATTCAGATGTAAACATGACACTATTGTAAAAAATAATAATCCTGTACATGATGTTTATTTCAAAAAAGCCTAATTCTAAAAAAGCCTAATTCACAATGAAAAGTTTACAAAATGTAAAGGCAGTTCACATTTACATT
>JBBPCY010000136.1:11617345-11633686 GCA_037974405.1 Brachyalestes nurse
ATATATGTTTTGATATGACTAGACAATATGTAGTGAGCTCATCAATGAGTAATTTGGTTAATATAACTGACGCAGACCACCCTCCCTCCTCCAAGCTCAGAAGGACATTGTAGGAGGGCACTTAGACCCCTCTTCTGGGTCCCTAAGAGAAAGTACATACATGGGGGCACCACCATTAAGTTTCCATTGCTATGCAGTTAAAAGCTATTCCTAGGTCCTAGTCGAGGAAAGCCATGGTACTCCGCCAGGTGCAGGGAGCGCGGACTTATCAGCTCATTCCAAGTGCACTTGCAGCTAAAGAGGCATGCTGGGTATTTATTTGGGGGATTAAGCTGTTGAAACGTCAGAACAATGAAGCTACAACTGGAAGCAAAAGAGGGAGAGAGAGATTCTGAATGATAATGCTTTTTTCAAGGTCCTACTCAGCACCAGCTCCTTTAAGTGCAAAGTGGCATTAGCAACAGGTGGACGGTCCGGTGTGCGAGATATGATTTACGACAGGCATGACTGAGATGTTTAAGCTTGACCAGCCAAGCATTAGCTAACTTAAAAGATTTTTTTTACATTCCGGTACAGTGCAAATCAATATGCTTTCTGGATAAACTGGAATTTGCGCACCCAAGGAAAACAATCTCAACAGTTGTCTTAACACTGACAATGGTTTGCATTAACAGAATTCTTCAAGTTGCTAATAAAAAACTTTGTTGACAGGAAAACTCAATCTTGCCTTGGGCGAAACATTGAGAATGTGCCATTAAGCATAAACTATAACACTAAATAATACTAAACTGAACCTGACTGAAAAATTGTCAAGCTGTGAAATATCTAACAGAAGAACATGCAATCACTCCTGAATAAAACCCTAATTGAGGCAGGTTGTCTTACCTGTTGTTGGGATGAGGAGGCATTTCTTTTTTACGCGCTCTAGAGTAGTGGGGAGACAGAGAAGCTGTGCTTAACCAAGTCTTAACAGCGAAGCTGATAGCATCAGATACAGTGGTTCTGAGAGCTGAAATTGAAGTCTTCTCATGGCCAAGAGGAGCGCAAGGGAGAACAACTCAAGTTGCCAAACAAGTTGTAACGTGTTAACTTAACATTCTGCTCCCGGCGCCGACAATGTAAATGCTGCGTTTGCTTTTTTCCTCCCCTCATTAATTTCCTCATTATGACATGTTTAGTTTCCTAACATCGACAAAAAGCCCAAACAGTAACACGCAAGGTATAAAGAACAGCTTGAGGAAAAATTGGTGTCCAACACTAATAATGAGACAAACAGAGGAGTTGTAACAACACGAATGACATGAGACCTGTTAGAACCTGCACTGTGAGCAGGACAGAACGTTTTCTTTGTCTGTAATACAGGGGTACAAAAAACAATACCGACATTTCACTTCCAGCTAATAACAGGAGCACATCTTGCGTAACAGTTAGGTGCAGTGGGCAATTAAAACACAGCAACAGACTAGAACCACCTTCATTTTTTGTAAAGTAGGGCAGGGTTCCCTGTAGGATGAAAGAACTATTCTTGCACTAAAAAAAGAGCTTAGTTTATACACACTTTTGAGCCCATAAGCAGGCGATGCCAAGCGTAAAGCCCAATCAGCTGTTGGGGCCCAGCAACAACTCCACCTGCTCACAAGTGTACTCCAACTGGGGAGTAATTCCAACCATTGGCCTTGACCCACGCTAAGTGTCTATGTCCACCAACCTCAAGAATCTGTGGTCGGCTCTCAAGGGCCATAGCTTCTCTCTCGGATGCAGTGCAATTTGCCAGTGCTGGAAGGTGGTAGAGCAAGTCATGCTGTCTTCAGGCATGCAGTGAGCCCTACACTGCTGTGCAAAAAAGAAACAACCTAGTCGACCGCCTCAGAATGGAGACGTCCCTCAGCTTTCTTTCTGTCTCTGCCTTTACTGCTGCTTCGTACTCTCTGCAGGATGTGCCAAACTGTGGTCACAAAAGCGTGGCTTTAACCAGAGCAAACAGTAACATTTGCATGAAGTGTTTTTGCCAATGTGACTGATGTGAATATTATTTGCAGATAGTTATCAGGCACCACAGTACAAATGGTACTTACTTCTAAGAAGGTCTGAACACTGAATGAATAGAACTGACAACAGTTTTCAATTTTCGTGTGGTGATTGATAGTTTGATTTTGGACTAAAAAAAAAAAAAAGCAAGGCTGTTCTCTATGAAGTATTAATCAGCCTGGCACGGCCTTGTCTCACACACACAAACACACACACATTTAACTTTCCAGTATAGGATCGCAGCGAAACAACTGATTAATAAGCAAATGTCTTTGTGTGGGGAAAAACACGCTGCATAAGAACAAAAAAAATGCAATACAAATTGAGGAAAAAGGCGTGCTACTTTTCTAGCTTATTCAAAGCAAGCATTTAATGTGTTTGAATGTAGCAGAAGAATACAGTGTCATCCTGCTTATTTAAACAAATTAACTTGTTAAACTCCTTTAACAAATAAAATGTAAATGTCTACAAATAATTACAGTAATTATTCATTCAGTGACCTTTAAATCAAACACTGATACCAGTAAAGGAAACTGTTCGTTATGTCAGTTATGAATGAAGTTGTTAACATGTTGTTTACGCTACATGAACACATGTCTAAGAATGTTTTCATTTGTCCAGTCTTTTGGAACACACAAAGATCAGCGACAGCCTATCGGATCAAGTCTGTTCATCTAATCTACGCCATCTCCAAACATCTGAGCACGAAAATACATCACACGCACTAAGGAAAGAAGGAAATCAGCTCAGCATTATTTCATATTGATGCACAATGGGGGACAGTAGTGACTCTTGCTTTAGGCCATAATGGCCTTTTTTCATGGATTTTCCACTTCCCTGCCAGGGACAGCCCCAAACTGTCCCCTCTGCACAGGTATGGGTGCTGTGTTTTGAATGAAGGAAGGAAAAAACAGACAAAAAAAAAACAAATGCAAATCAACATCAGAGAGGGGACAAAATCATCCAAAGACATCTGTCTAGTGTGGAAGATAAAAAAAAAACAAACAAAAAAACAATTTATAGGCAAGGTCTGCTCTCGTGCCATTATCTATCTATCTATCTATACACCCACACACAAACATTCATACACACATAGAAATATTATGTATATTACACACACACACACACACACTGTGTATTGTGGACGTTAACACTATCATGTTCCTCAAAAGATTCAATTTTTGCAGGTGCATTATCCTACTGAAAGACGCCACTGCCATTAAGAAATACTGTTATCATAAAGGGGAGTACTTGGTCTGCAACAATATATACATAGGTGTTACATGATAAAGGAACATGAACACAAATTCTAGGACCCAAGCAGAACATTGACCAGAGCATTAAACTGCCTCCAAATCCTAAGGCAACATGCATCTTGATGCCATCGCATGCTCAAGTACATGCATACACACATGCTGGTCCGCACGATGTAAACGAAAATGCTATTCACGAGACCAAGTCACCTCCTTCCTTTGCTCCATGATCCAGAACTGATGCTCACATCCCCATTGTACGTGCTTTGGGCAGTTGACAGGGGTCAGCATGGGCACTCTGACTTATCTGCAGCTATGTAACTCCAAATGCAAGAAACTGCGATGCACTGTGTTTTGACACCTTTCTATCATAGCAAGCACTGACTTTTTCAGCAATATGTGTTACAGTAGCTCCTCAGAGGGATCAGACCAGACAGGCTAGCCTTCACTCACCAGAAATAATACACACATAATACAAACCGGACTGATGAACTCAAAACATTTGATCCAAGCTAAATGCAAACATATGTACATACAACTAAGTAGTCTTTCGTGCTAAACAGTATAAAAGTAATTATTTTTTGCCCTGCCAGTCAACATCTACATTGCTGTCTCAAATCAGGCATCTATATTTGTCATCTTCCCCAAACAAAGCCATGATCAGATTTTAGGGCTCATGTTCTTTTGAGACCTCCTAAATAAGACGTCTAAACAGGACGATGACACACGCGCGGTCTGGACACAAAAAAAGAAAGCAGGGGGAGAAGAAAGGATTGTGGTGCTTTTTTTTTTTTCCTCCTCCTTGTGCTTTTCAGAAACGCGAGGTTAAAAAGCACACTCTTTCATCGTGGCTCTCCGGGCCTGAAACAGTCCAGTTATTGTGCCGTCGAGCGAAAGGCTAGTGTGGCATTTATCTGAGACACAAGAGGAGGGGGGATGGGAGAGTGGGGGGCTAGTGAATGAGGGGAAGGCACAAACACACTCCGAATAAAGAAACATAACAAGAGAAGAGGAATAAAGGATGTTTGTGAAGGGCCCCTTTTCACGTAAAAAAAAAAAGCTTCACAAAACCCACCCTCCGCCACCACCCCTTCAGGCAAGGCGAAGAAGAAAGGAATAGATATTAAAAATGTTGTATTCTAAGGGAGGCACACTTTTATATCCAGTCTTGCATTAGATGCACTACTTTTGTATTGTACGTTTGTGTGTGCGTGCGCGCATGTGTATGTGTGTGTGTGTGTGTGTGAACTGGTGCATGCATGTGAGAACTGGGTGGCTGCAGAGAAAGAATATAACAACAGCACCACTACCTTCATAATACTCGACCCACTGCCAGCATGTCCTTGAACCACAGGATAAACACAGAGATCTTTAAGACGGAGAGGCCGTGCATCTGTGGCGTCGCCATGGAAACCAGGCCATCCTTTTTTGTGCAGTGAGGAACACAACAGGTAATTCTAAGCAACTGTTGGTCCCAGGATTGAGCCCGCTGTAAAGTGCAGCGGCCAGGGGAAAAAAAAAAAACAAAAAAAAAAAACGAGGTTGAGGATAAGCTCATGGTGGCTTCCAACGACAACAACAACACAAATCCAAATACGTTCCTGCGAAGAAGAATCCTGATGTGACCACAGAGTGTGCAAGCGTTAACAAGGAGTAAAATCACTGCAAAGAGAAAGTTCCCTTGCTAGGATTGATGCTGATAGGGCTAATTATTAGTAACTAATGTTTTGGAATGAATCCAAACAGTATTATCAGATCTATAAGCATACGTTTCATTGTAATTGTGTAAGTGTACAGTCTCTAAAGTATCTGCATATCTGTAGTATCAGATATGTACCAAGAACAAAATATTTAACAAGCCAGATGTCTAGGTCATGTATCATTTACAAATCACATAAATGTCACATTCATTTTGTGAAACGAGTTGCAACACTTAGAATGGAGCTGAACAAGCGGTGAGACGATTCTCTGGGGATTTTTTTTTTTTTTTTTGACGTGGCAGTGCCCAGAGGAAGAAAAGGTGAAGCCTTCACCTTTCAGGACATCCTGAGAGCGACCGGCTCCCTCCCCACCCCTCCACACCATCCATTTCTCCAGCACGTGTTGGCCTCCTGCTACAAACAGGATACATGCTCTCTACAAGCCTGGGCAGATAGGCCGAGAGCAAGAGCCGGCTGGGAGAAAGCGAGGGACTACAGAGAAAGAATAAAGGACACTAAAGAAGATTAGAAAGGGCTGAAAGAAAAAAGGAGAGGCAGATTATGAGAGGAAGGACTAAAGATGTGGAAGGCGGATGCAAATCAACTGGTTTGACGGCAAATTTCTTGCATGTGAGGGGACAGGTTTATTCTTGTTTTGGAAATTATATGGTGAACATTGATAAATCTTGACGTGAATTAATTGGGGAAAAAATGAGACTGGTTGCTGGTTACATATCTGACATTCTTCAAGATGGTTTCACGAAATTAGTAAACTTTAAAGTAAGTTCCTGCACTGAGGGAAAAAAAAACTTGTAGAGCACTGCTTGCTCCCTACAGATTCCACCAGAACGGAACATCTGAACAATTCTGATATCAAATCGATGAGAAAAGAATGTGTCAAAAAGAGAATTTTAAAAAGAACAACTCTCAATAAAATGCATACTGGAAAGTGTGTGAACACAAGGGGAAGGGGGCAGATTGGAAAAAAATATTTTTGAGAGTAAATGCAAAGTTTGCTTTTTTTTGACCACATCAATGAGAAAAAGGAATTAGTGTAAGAACATCTCCGCTGACGCCCCTATCTTGTTCTCACAAACGTACACACACACACACACACATACACACAAATACACCCCACCAAACATCCTTCACATTTCGCCCCTGATGACTCGATCTTCTAAGAAGGCACAGATACTATCTCACTTACGAACTGTTGGGTATCGCTTCAATAAAGCTAATTGTGCACTTCCTAAATACCATGCAAGACACACAGCCAGTCCCCAAGCTGGTACTACGCTGACTTTCCATTCAAGAAATTCATGCCATTACATTTCGAATGGACACCTGTAGAAGTCCCGTTCCAGAGTATCTGATCAGCCACATTTAAACGCCAGATCATTTTTTAACGATGCTATGCTAGCCCAATCCCCGCTATGTAAACAAGTTTTTAAACAAATCATTTGTAGAATTTGTAAATTCCCATCAGTACTGACGCATAAACACTCATCATGAAGCAGGAATTGCAGCCCACACTTCTCCTCTATTTTACAATAAATTTTCACCCTTTCACTTGACACTCTGATGATTACATGCTTCAATTACAGTGTCGGATGACTCAGTTGAGGCTGTCTAAGAAGCAACCAAACCAGTTATTTCTTATTCACTTACAATGTGATATCAAGCCAGCACTGTACAATAATGGGCACAAGACTGACACTAAGAATTTTACTGATGATATGATGCAATAACGATTTTGTGATTCAGTTTAAACATTATAATCGAACAGAAAAAAAAAAGAAAAACAAAAAACTTTTCAGTGATCTGGCTAATAATAAAATGGAACTACCCCATTCGCTAAGTGAAGCCTATTGTATCTAATGATCTATGGATCATTTGAAGCAAATCATGAGGCTTTAGTGGTTTAGTAATTTATCAAACTATACGAATAGTTTCTGTGTTCTCGTCTGCGACAGAGAGGCCCATGCAAATCTGTGTGGTGATATTTCCATGGTGCATTCTTCCTGAGTGAAAGCCCTTGCTGTATTAAAGAGACTGTTGTGAATTATTCGAGTTTGTATGAGGAATGAATGCACAAAAACAGTCTCATTGCGAACCAAATGAAGCCCAAACAAATCTGTCCATGATATTTGCACTGACCCTATTAAGGACCTAAATCAGAATGATTGTGAGGACTGCCTTCCTTATCTGATCTTTCCGAACAGTAGTGTGTACTGTGCAGTATTTTCTGACATGATAAACAGTATATGTTTGTATTTGAGTATTTTGTTAGGCAAAGTGTGACCCTGTGCCGCGGGTTTTCTTTTCTTAGACAGTTGCAGCAGAGTATTTTTTTTATATAGCGGACGATGAAAGAGGAATTGAGGCAATTGTTCTGTAATTATAGCCAAAAAAAAAAAACCCACACACACAATTCATTTGCACAATACAATTTAAGAGAATAAAAAAAGTATATTATACTGTACCAAGTAGAATATTTGATCTTTAACTGAAGGATTAAAAATATATGTTTTTCCAGTGTTTTCAATCTTGGAGATCTAAAAGTAATTATAGAATTGTTAAAGAAATTTTTAAAAAATCATTCCAAAGTCACTCTACAAATCTGTTGCATTATATGTAATCACTCAGTTTTACTCAGGTCCAATATGCAGTCACGCAACACACCCAAACAGAAATGAGTCTCCAGAAATCATGTTTAAGCTTGCACGTTGATTTTCACAAAGCTTTCCATCACCTCTGTGCACCTAAATAAACCAGAAAGCATGGGGCATGAGAAAAAAAGAAATGCTGAGTAAATTGATCAGTCTTGCCTTCTTTATTTGGACTAAAACCTGTTTGGCAGTTGCGAGTGGAAGCCGTAATTCAAAGGGATCAGTTTCCTTTCATTCTTGTTCAGGCAGATTTACGGCTTTTAGTAAATACTTCGCAACATGAATGTGCTGCTGCACACTCTTCTGCGCTGTGTAGAAAATTGCAAGTAGTTGTAACAAAAAAAAAAAGTTTGCCTGGACTCTTAATTACAATCATAAAGTCAAAAAGACATCAATTGCGAGAAAACTGCAAAGAGACAAATCTACAGGTCTGGAAGTTATGCTGCCACTGCTTTTGGCTATGTGAATTTAAAAAAATTAAACAATTTTACTGGAAATTTGTTCACCATAATATTTTCCATTTTTACACTGTCAAAGATGGTGGTATGAAGTCTGTAGTTTGGCTGACAGGGTGTTTAATAAAAACAGCACTGCTACGGTTGAAAGTTAAAAAAAAAATCCACACAGCTGATTATACTGAGCTAAATTACCATCAAGGAACATTTAGAAAACTGCCTCCTCTCGCTGTGCAACAATATCTATTGTTCTCCTTAAAATAAAACCCTTCGGAGTCACGGCCTTTAAAAGGCTTTAAAAAAAAACAATCTGAAATTACCAAAACAACCTGACAAGTTTTATAATGCAAATATTCATAAAGTCTGTCAGTAAATTCAAAGACTCATAAGCTTACCTAATGCAGATACCTTTCTGCTGACAGGAGGACAATAGTGACGGTTTAGTTTTGGCAGCTGTCTATTTGTTCACCTTTTTCTGCAGCTACTCAATGAGCTCTATTCTTATGGCAGGCTGTTTGATTTCCGCTGCGGGTCTGCCTTCGTGTCACTCCACTGCGGAGAGATATAGTAGGTGGCAGGGGAGGCCGAGTGTTTGGGGACCATGTGGGTTGCAAAAAAGTTTGACAGCACTTTCCAAATCCATGATAGGAGGAAAACCGTTCCTAAACCATACATTCCAACCACTTCAATTCCACAAAGTGACGAATAACAAATAAGGGTTGGTTGTGGGCTTTCTTTTTCTTACTCTTTTTCAAATCGGAAGGGACTTTAAAAGGTATTACTGCATTTTTTTTAATGCAGAAACCATGTCATGTGAGTAACCTATCAAAAGTGATTTTTGTACGTTTTTGAGTGCACAAAAAGGAACAGGTCCTTAAAATCTCACTTGACACAAAGACATACTGTATGTTTACCAAAGCCTGACTACACTGAGGTCTTAAGTTCAGACTTGTTGGAACAAAAGAATCTCAGTAAGGACATCACTCAAGAGGATCTGATGGATGGTAACAATGAAGGAATGCATGTGACACTGCTTGGGTTTTTTTGTTTTGTTTTGTTTTTTTAAACCAGGCTTGTTTGATTTCATTGACATTGTGGCAAGCCCAAGGAAACACTTCACAGACCATTGTTGCTACACTCCCATCAGACCTGCAGTTCAATAGGACACTAAAAACAATGCAAGTCTGAACAGATGAGGTCAAAGTTTGAATAGGCTAAAAGACAGAACACAAGTTTGGTCATTCTCTAGGCCTGTGTAGTGTATGGGAAACTGTGTTTAGAAGAGTGTCAGGCCCATCAAAACAGGCTGCTGGTTCTTTGTTAATACTGCAGATTAAGTTTTTGTGAAGTTTTGTACATTCCCTGAAAGAAACTTCCTTTGTGAATCTGTGCTGACCTATGGATCTCCACCTCCCTTGACTTCTAATTTCCTGTTCAATCTGATTCACTTCATAGACTGCTCTACACTGCTATATGTCTTTTCTGAGGTCTGCATTGAAAAGTTCCCATAGAGTAAGGCATCGCAAGAAGGTTTCATTGGAAGCTCGCTGCCTCCATTCTTTTTCACTATTTGCTGCACAGACAGAAGCAGAGCAAATAATAAAATGACATGAAGCATGTGGACCCTACATAGCAGCGATGACCCTTTCGGAATACTGATTTCTTGAGCAAAAACGGCAATAAGTGCAGGAATGTGTGGAAATTTAACAGCACACTGAGCTCAGCATTATAGTGCTTTACAAAAGCATTCACTGGCCATGGCCTGCCATTGTGTTTCAGAGGTCAGTATCTACCAGTCAGTCACAAGCAAGTGTGTGAGTGTATTCATCAGGTTGTACAGAATAGGCGGTACAGTAATTGGCATTCAGAGAAAAGCCATGATCCTGTATTTCTTTCACTGCCACTCTAATCATCCCTCTCTGCCCTCTCCTGAACAGTGTTACAGAGGAACAAAGGCCCAAAGACGAAAAGAAGAAAGACTGAATAAAGGAAAGCAAGAAAAAAGAGACCGAATGAAAGGCAGAAAGAAAGAGAAACAAGAAGGAAAGGCAGAAAGAAAGAAAGGGAAAAAAAACAACAAAAGAAAGGAAAAAAGAAAAAGAAAGAAAAAAGAGAAAGGCAGAAATAATAAAAGAGAAAGGCAGAAAGAAAGAAAAGGAAGGAAAGAAAGGCAGAAATAACGTCAAAGTCAAAGTTAGAAAGGAGGAAGGAGAGAAAAGGTAATAAAGAAAGATAGAAAGGAAAAAGAAAGAGAGAGATAGAAAGTTAAAAAGTCAGAAAGGCAGAAAGTAAGAATAAGAGAGGCATTAAGAAAGTCAAAAATGCAGAAAGAGAGAGATAAAGAAAGAAAGAGAATGGAGGGGAAAAACAGAGGATGAAAAAAATGGAGAGAAAGAGAAAAAAGCAGAGATGTAGAGATGGAGAAGGGTAGAACGAAAGAATGGCAGAGGGAAAGGTCAGGGACTCCCCGCTGACAGGCAGCTTTGTGCGCAGTCAGCCACTGTGAAGCCAAACACTTGCAGCCACTTTGCCAACTTCCCCTTTAATGAGCCGTCAACATGCCCGGCCACAATGGCAGCATAAGGCTCAGGTGCTGGAAGCTGGAGGCTGGAGACAGGCATCGCTCTGCAACACCGCGGTGTAAAAGGTGTCACCCATCACACTGGACAAGATCACTTCACACGGCCAGTGTCGAAATAACTCTTACTGTGAGCAGCCGTCTGATCTCCTTAGTCCTCAAAACACAAACACACATATCAGTGCTGGACTGTACTCTTTAAAAACACACTACTGAAATATGATTATGTATGATTATTTGATTATGTAACACAGTAAGATAGTTTCCATTAATAAAGTTCAAATAATGAGCTTAAATCTGACAGAATCTGTTTAAATTGGCCTACTTATTTACTTTATGTATTATGACCTGTTCTTCCAAAAATGTTATGTTTAGCTATATGTTTTATGTACCTATAATGATAAAACTACAAATCAGTGTTAGCATATCAGAGAAAACTACTCAACACTGACACACACACACACAATACTTCTATTTTCTCTGCAGGAAACATTACCAATGGTCTAAGAAACCATTAACATGGTCAAAGTGTGAAATCAGTGCTTCTCAGTCCCATTCCTGGTGTAACTTACATGTGCCTTTCAGTGTTTTCCCTTTTAACATAATGAAGGGTTTAGGAGTGAGCAGCAGAGTTGAATCATGTATTTTAGGAGCAAAGGGAAATGCTAAAACGTTTAGTGACTGGGACTGGGAAACACTGGTTTAAATGGATTACATCCTACTATGCTGTGGAGCAACAGCTTTAAAAGCACTTTTGACTCCCTCCTGTTGCAATAAACGGGAGCGTCATGATTATTTCTGGAATCCAACAGCCAGCTCTCTGCAGGTGTGCAGCTCTTCACAGTTTAACAAATCCTCAAACTGAACAGTCACCTGACAGGTGACTCCAGAAGACTGCACCCATACCAAAGAAATCAGTTCTCAACATGATCCTGAACATGCTTCTGATCAGTCCTCAGCATGCTCCTGATCCTGAACAGGTTCCCTGCATGGTCTTACATGATGTCCCTTTCCCCCTCAGAAATACAAAGACTTACTTTTTCTCAGGGTGGGCTGTTAAATAAACAGTCTTGTCATGCACTTCATAAATCATTACAATAAAAAGTTTTGTGGCCCCTTCCAAATAATCCAATATTTACAGTACCACAAGGGTTAAAAAGAGTTAAGGACCAGAGGAGAGTTGCATAAATTGTGGAAAGTGTCAAGGCTTCTAAAGGGTAAAACAACAACAGCAATTACATCCAGTTTGACAGTACTTGCATGTATTTAGCTCTCAGTCCATGTTTAACGTGGACAAGACTCCCTTAGAGAGTTTATGTTGGAGAAATATAATGAATGAAGCTCACCACGACCCGTTTTGACCACATTAACAGTCACGGTGCTACATTTGTGCCATTTTTACTAACTGTAGCACAATCTCAGGCGCTAAAGCTAATAACGTTATGGTCTCGAAAAAACGACACACGATGAGAGCCCCCCTCCCTCTTTTCGGTCAGAACTAGGTCGAAGTTAGTCAGACAAGACCAAAAAAGCTTTGAAACGTTTGAGTACGGTTCAAAGGAAAGTTTTGACTCGAAGTTTTGAGTTTTGTTGTCTTGACTCACCACTTGCAGCCGAAAACTGTGCAGCCCCAAACTTCAGAATCCTCCTAGTTGTCAGGGAGACCGAGAGGCTCTTCCAGCCACAGGGAGAAAGAAACGTGGCTTTTAATCGCAGGTGGCAATACATCCAAAGTCAGAGACGATCACACAGCACACACGCTCTTCCCGACACACGCACACACACTCCCTCCTTTCCGAGAGCTGCCCGGTCTCCCTGAACACATGGGAGTCACTTTCTGCCGTTTTGTTTCCCCACATTCTCCGTCTCCTGCCATTCACCTCCCTCTTAAAGGGAAAGCTCTTCGGAAAACCTGCTGGAAAGGGGCCATTCACTCTCACCTCACTCCAGTTTCACATTTACAAGCCCCGAGATTGATTTCTCTCAACTTGCCCTTTTACTTTGCCATGCCAAATAAAATAAATAAATAAAAGAATTTTAAACAAAAAAAAATGTGTCTTTAAATACAGTGATGGCACCTGTTATTAAGTGAGAAAAGAAGAAACAAAAAGAGCCATATCCTCACCACTAAAGTGTATTTATGAATGTATATTGTGTGTATTAATGGAATTAGTTCTTAAGGGACGTTTAGTGTGATATTTCATTCTCATAATAATAATAATAGTAGTATTAAAAGTGCCATTCACTTTCCTCTTAAAGGGAAAGCTCTTTGGGAAAACCTGCTGGAAAGGGGCCATCCACTCTCATCGCACTCCAACTCCATTTATTTCTCTCAACTTGCTGTTTAATTTTGCCATGCAAAATTTTAAAAAATGAATTCTAGACAAAAAAAATGTGTCCTTAACTACCTTACAGAGCAGACACGTGTGAAGAAGTGAGAAAATAAGGAACAAAAAGGGCCTGAGTGCTTAAGGGACATTTAGAGTAATATTTCATTCACTTACAACAACAACAAGAACAACAAAAGAAACACGTAATTATAACATTATTATAATGTATACCACTCACCTCCCTCTTAAAGGGAAATCTCTTCGAGAAATATGATGAAGAAGGGCCATCCACTCTCATCTCACTTCAGCTCTACACCGACCAGCCCCGAGACTTGTTTTGTTTTACTTTACCATTTGTTTTACTTTACCAGTATTCTAGACTGATGCACCTTTTACCACATTTACAGTGCTGCCACATGTGAAGAAACAAGGCAAAGAGGCACAAAAGGGCCTTATCCTTGTCACTGAAGTGTATTCATTAGTATATATTAAGTGCATCAATGGAATTAGTTCCTTAGGAATATTTAGTGTGGTATTTCATTCTTTTACAATAACAAAAAAGAAACTCATAATAATAATTTAATAACTGCTATTCACTTTCCTCATGAAGTGAAAGCTCTTCAGGAAAACCTGCTAGAGAGGGGCCATCCACTCTCATCTCACTCCAGTTCCACACCTACCAGCCCTGAGATTGATTTCTCCAAACTTGCAGTTTTACTTTGCCATGCAAAAAAACACACACCTTACAGTGCTGACACATGTGAAGAAGTGAGAAAAGGAGGAACAAAAAGGGCCTTATCCTCAGAACTGAAGTGTATTCATTAATGGGTATTGTGTACATTAATGGAATTAGCTCTTAAGGGACGTTTAGTGTGATATTTCGTTCCCTTACAACAACAACAACGAGAAAAAACTCATAATAACAACAGTGGTGCAGTAGGATAAAAGGGGTACTGCGGAGAGCTGAATGATACTGAGTGATTATTGAGTAAATCCTCAATTATAAAATACCCCCCATGCTGCCTCATTAGACTTTGAGCCTCTTTAGAGGCCCAACGCCACTCGCTGAGCCCTTTTGCCCCGCTCAGGACAGGGGGATGACATCTGCATGGGGGAAGGGGAGGGGGAGTCCGGCCAGAGTGAATTATCCAGGTGAAGGTGCCAGTTACCCTTCAAAGCATTAGAGCCCCGGGGTTGTGTTACGTCTCTTTCTCTCACTTTTCCCCCGCCGGTCTGTGCGCGGCTAGTCGCAGCCTCGCAGGGCCCGGAGTCTAAAGCCATTGTGCCATTTCTAATCCCCTCTGTTCCTGCCTTTGTGTGGCCGCCCAGCAGGAAGTGGGAGCTGGGCAGACAACAATTAACAAAAGAGCTGTGAGGAATACAATTAGCCATCAATAGGAAACCACAGGCCTTTGTGCCTGTTTCCATGGCAATGGTCGACAACCACTATTCCAGGATTACGGAAGCTTTTTTCCCCCCACTTCTTCATTCTCTCTCTCTCTCTCTCTCTCTTTCTCTCTCTCTCTCTTTCTCTCTCGCTCTCTCCCTCCCTCTCTTTCTTTTGCCCTCTCCATCTCTTCTTTTCTCTTTCAGCCCCCTATTTTGTCCCCCCTCCCCTTTCTCTCTGAGTCCATCTTTTCTCCCTGACCACTCTTTCTCCCTTTCTTTTCGTGTCACTCTCTTGTCACTAAGCAACTCTCGGGGCTTATCCCAGCCGCTTGCAACCTTTGTTCGCTCCTGCGCTTTTCAGGTCTTCCACCTTTGTCTCTCCTGCTGGGTTGAGGTGAAGCTGGCGACTTTTTTTCCCCTTCCACACCCCCCCCCACACACACACACACTCCCCCCCCCACCCACCACCACCACCACCACCACCTTCTTCATTTGTCTTTGGCCCCAAGGATTATTGAGCCCAGAGCTTTGTGAGGGAGGTGAGCTAGACTGGGAGATACACTGCCAGTGCCGTTCTGTCCACACTCAGAGGGCTTCTTGGAAAAGAGACCTTTATTGTTCACTACAGTGCAGCCGTCACCCTTGGACACAGACACACATATCAAACGTATGCAGAGAATAGAGTCCTGTCTAAAGCCCTGGGTCATGTGACGCACGGCTTTTAAGCAGGAGATACGTTACACTATGAAGTTTAGAAGTTTAGAAAGGAACACTCACTTGGCTTGGCACTACAGTTGCAGGGAGTGAGGTGTTACGAGTCTGATTTTACATTTTGCAGGCCATCATAAAAGAAGGGCTTTTTTTAAAGCAACGTTAAATATATATAACCACCTTTTACACTATGTGGACATTTAATGGAGCAGCTGATATCTTTGCATCAAGGTACATTCAAGTCAAGTACCTTGATAAGTTTTGCCATGACAGCGGAAGCATGCATCTTGCGCTAGAGTTGTGAAACACTCTAGTTATTATCTAAAAATAGGGATCTTTTTTTGTAGCTCATTTTACATTAACATTAAACACTCTCAGCACCAATATATAGAATCTTCCCCCTTTGCATTCAAGTGCCATTCACATATTTTAAGCATACAACAGTGCAACTAGAAAAGTGATATAGAAGATGTTTTAGGAAGTCAGCATTAAAAGCTTTTTCCAGCATCTCTTTTATGCTTGTGAATTTAGGGCCTTATCGCAGTGCACACCAAGACTGACTTTATGTTCTCTTCCTGTCTTAACCCACTGACTCTAAAGATATTTATCTCCACATACACACATTTGTTGTTATTGACTAATTTTTATTTTGTTTACTCTATGCAAAGAAGTACAAATGAGTGAACCCACAGTTTTGTAAAATGATTGCACATGCATAACAAAATCTAACAGCTACATTTGAACTGTGCTATACTTTCTCTGTGCACGTTGTGTGTTAAAATTAAACACAACATGGTTAAAAAAGCATTCTTCCGATGCTGTCTTTTGCTGTGATCACAGATACAGGAAAATATGAATGCAAAATAGGGCAAGTGCACTAAAATGTATTGAGTTCATCAGCATAGCTCCTCTAATCTTGAACATAATCTTCCTTTTTATCTGATTTAAAGGAACTGCTTCCCACATGTTCCTCACCGCTGTCCATGTCCATCCGTACTGGTCAAATACTTCTTCTCCACACATTTCCCAAAGCAGCCCCAGAAGAACTCAATGGATTTTAAATGGTGTCTAAGTATCACTTAATGGACTGTGTGGCTTCTTGTATTGTCTTGGAATATGTGATTTTGTTCTTTAAATGAACAGAGAGGATAAAAAACGTCCATTGCTTTTCATGTGCATGTATATATATATATATATATATATATACAAACACACATGAATAGCAATG